>JAOANK020137479.1:0-17602 GCA_026257165.2 Telfairia occidentalis
CACTCTTTCTTCACCCAAATTCACCAATCAAGGGATCCCACCATCCTGTTCCAAGGCCAGAGAATAGTCGGGAAGACACTAGTAGTGATCTGGGTGCTGATTGGAGAAGGATTTTGCCGAAGATAGGAGAGGATTTGAGCTACAAGAGGTTAGTACACAAATACTCTATTTTTCTCTTTAAAAAGCATGGTTTTCCTTAATTAAATTAAGCTAATCAAAGTGTTTTGATCCTTATTCCGCTGCACATGTATGATGATACACGCTTCACTTTTCGGGCAACTTTTTTTGTAAGATTACACTGCACTTCTTTGTGAGGTTCACTGTGCCAAATTGTTTGAATTTTCTCTTTCTTGATAAGATGTCATTCATGAACTTCACGTAATTGGGCATCTGCTCCAAAGCATAAGCAAAATAAATATTAATGTGAAGTTTTTTTTAAATAATTCTAAAAATTTAGCAAATTGTTTGTCAAGCTTTTCTTTTGAAATTGTTGAGGATAAAGAATTTTATTAGGAACTATTTGAATGGGATCAGAAAAACTCCTTGAATTTTATGATGATGGTGCACACTTCACTTTTTCCTCAACTCTGCTCTATTTAGTAGACTTGTCCTCGAACTTCTCTTCTGACTCATCGGTTTCTCTTTTCCAAGGATCTTCAAACTTAACATCTCATAACAACTTACCACTTCTCAGAGTGACTGCCTTGCATTGTTTCTTGGGATTGACCTTTATGTTACTATGAAATTTTTCTTTCTGCAAGGAGTTGTGTGTTGTAACCATCTGACCTAACTGGATCTCTATATTCTTGATAGCCTTTCCTTGACTATACACTGAACTTTCCAAATTGGTTGTCCTATTTCTGAATTCAATTATGAACGTGGTTATCAGATCTTCCATTGAGGTTTCTCAGGCTGCTGGTTATACGAAGAAGATGATACAAATTCTGGGGGACCTTGCAAAATATTCTTTGTATTAGCATAAGAAAAATTCTCATGATTTCTCAAACCTGGATGATAATGTGTTGGTAGCTAGGATTGTTGGTTGGAGTACTGGTTGTGCATTAGACCTTCTTTGCATCCTTCATTCCTATTCACATAATTAACTTGTTCCACATCTGGGTTTCCCAAGTCGGGTACGTTTGACACGTCGCCATAGCTGTAATGGACTGTGACTTTCTTGGAAGAGACAAATTATTAAGATCATTAGTCAACGTAGCCATTTGTACTTTTAGAGCACTTACCTCATCTACTTCATGAAAGCTTGGAATTCGAGCAACAACCCTTTCGGCAGACCAATGGTAACTTCTGGCAACCATATCTTCAATTATTGTCCAGGTTACCTTAGCAATTTTTGAAAATAATGAATTACCTCAGCTACATCCAAAATAGATTTAGTAGCATTGGTTAACCCATCATAGAAAAATTGAATTTGCAACCAATTAAAAAAATCGTGCTGAGGGCATTTATATAATAGATCCTTATAACGCTCTCATGCCTCGTACAGTTGTTCTGACTTGTGTTACCTAAAAGCACTGATCTCTGCTTTGAGCTTCTGAGTTTTTTAAGGTGGGAAAATTTTACTCAGGGACGCTTGGGCTAACTCATCATAAGTGGTGATTCTGTCAGCTGGAAGTGTTTCCAACCAATTTTTAACACGATCCTGCTAAGAAAATAGAAACAACCTCAGATAAATAACATCAGGAGATATACCATTAATTTTTACCATGCTACAGATTTCCAAGAAATAATAGATGTGCTTATGTTGGTGTTCAATGGTCAGGTCTTTGAATGCTCTCTCACGTGCCATTTGAATAAGTCCTGGTTTAAGCTCAAAGTTGCATGCTGCAATTGGTGCTTCCGTGATTCCTGGTTGAGCTTTGGGGATATCAAGTTGGAAATAGTCACGAATTGCCCTCTGTTCTGCTTGTTGCTCTTCCATGTTTCCCGGCTTACTCCTGTTTTTCCTAAGATTCCTTCTCAAAGTTCTTTCAATTTCAGGATCAAAGGGAACTACGTTAGCCTCACGATTTCTACGCATGCACCAAAATAACTAACGATAAAAATTGTGGTGGAACAGAAAACAAGGGAAAAGTATAATAAAATAAAATTATACTAAACTTTCTCGAAAATAAGAAAATCAATTCGCCGATTCCCCAGCAATGGTGCCAAAAACTTGATCGCAATCCACGACGTTACCACAAGTGTACAGGTCAAATTGTAATATAAAATGCCCCTAAGATCGAGTATCGTCCTCTGGGAAACGAGTTATTAATTTTTTTTAGTTTTCAATCAATTATTCCAATTTTATCTATAGATTCGAAAGTTAAATTTAGTGATAAAACTAAAAACAACAACACTAAAAAGTTGCATGCTTAGGGAAGAAAATTTCAAGATAAGGGAATCTTAAGGTGTTGGTTTGTTTTTAAGCTAATTTGATTTGTTAAACAATTTTAGGTCTCTTTTAAATGCAAAAATTATAGGCTTAGAAACTCTAATAAATTAAGGTTTGCTTTCTCAAGTTCACCTATCCTCACATTCAATTAACAAGTCAATTTCTTGCAATTGTTAAGAAAATATGGCAATTGGAGTGATTCTAAAATTTGCCTCAATTTAAACCTACCAATTTCATGCGTAAGTTTCAAAGGCCTAGCATTCGAGTTCCAAATATTGACATACTTTTTCAAGCTAAATTAATGATACAAAATCTATTCCACATTCTCATGCAAGAATATCAATGAATTACATAAGTACTTGGAGGATTTAGCAATCAGAATTCAGCCATAAAAAAAAAAAAATCAACACATCAAATTAAACTTAAAAAGTCTAACACCCCAAGATTACAAGATTTTTAGCCACAAATTGGCTTTAGAATATCACAAATTTAGTTTGCAAAACAATAGCAAAAAGTAAAGAAAGGAGGAAGAAAAACTCCTGGATCGTCTCAACGTTAAAGCGCTCATCATGCTCTTAGTTTCCACCCACGAATACTTGGAATTGCTCCTTCTCATTCAGCACACTTGAAATCGACCTTCTACTTTGTCTCTAAGAATTTTCTCTCCCCAAGACGGCTCCCCCTTTGACCTAGAAAATAAGTTTTTTTTTATAGAAATCGCCGCAACGCCGAGACGCTATGATTCAATATTACCAAACTGCCACCATATTTTTAAAGAAGTGGGACAAAAATTTGAAGTAGCGTTTGGACGTTGTAACATGGCGCCTCGACTCTACATCGAAAATTCATATTCTGCCTTGCTAATTCATAGTAGCGTTGAGATGCTACTACTCCAGCGTTTCAACGCTGATGCCTTCTGTCTTCTAGTTACTATTTGGGCGTCTCAACACTTGCCTCTAGCATTGAGACGCTGGCTCTCGGATTTCTTGTTAATCTTCATCATTGACTTAGCCAATTTTTCGACTGTTTGGTTCATTTTTTGCCTCGAACATCCTCAAATTCATCTTTTCTCCTAGAATGCTCGGTTACTACAAAATTGCACAAAATAAAAGCATCAAAGTACACTTATTGTCTATCCGTTTGAGAAGGCCCTCTTGACTAAAGTGTTTGAGGGTCATATACAGAGTTTGAGACTCAGAGTTTTATAATCTAGGGCAAGTGGGAAAAATCTTGGGTATGAGATGCCATAGTTTATTGTATTTATTGTTTTCTCTCTCTCGACTCAACAATATTTTGTACACCACTGGAGTTTTAGTCCAAGTGGGAGTTTGTTGGGTTTTATGTCCTAAAACTCGTGCTATGTAAACGTTGTGAATATATTCTTATTTTCAATAAAGTGATCATTGAAGTTATTCAGTAAATTTGTTATTGAATAACTAAATTGTTAAGTATAACTCTATAAATCCAATAAAATAAGAACCCATGACTATAGTATGAGGACTTGGACTTATGTGGAGACATAAAAATGGATCAAGTTCGAGTCAATAGCCAAAATGGTCTATAGTATATGGATTAGGCTGGGTACCTTATTTTGGGGACACTATAGGACACGACCCACTTTGTATATGATACAAACGATGTGATCCTGAATCGTTCATGTGGATACATGCGAGTGGGGGTGTTCTATACAAAGAGTTTGCATAAGACCGAACCGCGAAATAGTCATTTTTTCTTTATAACACCTTTTACTGATAAACACTGACTTATTTCATAATTGATGATCTAGGTAACTCGATCTTAATCCTGAGCTAACTATGACCTCCTATTTATTGAGGATTATCCTTAGATCTGCATGGGTGAAAGAGGCTCAACATCGTCTACTTAATAAGCCTCCCATTTCAGGGGTAAGACCGGGTAGATAGCTGGGGACATGGTCGTGCAAGATGGAATTCACTCCTACCCGACTTTATGGATAGTAGAGAGGTTGTTCCCTTAAGTGTTGATTCCAAGTCTTGAACAAGGGGCCTCACCCTCTCATTGGCCTAAGAGGGACTCGGTTTGGTGGTAGGACCATAAACCATCTGTTCATTAGAGGGTCAGTGGGACTTAAAGGGCAATAAGTAATCTAGGGGTAAAACAATAATTTTGACGTAGCTGAGATTACGAACAACCTGTGAAGGGTCGACTTACTAATCATGGTTATATCAAATGGACAGAAGTTTATCTAAAGTGAGGAGAGTGCAACTGGGCTTTAGTGGAGTGACCTGTTAGTTAACGAATGTTGGTTAGCTAGGTTAAAGAGCTTAACTGGTTAATTTTAGATCGTTGGAGCTCATGATCTATAGGTCCATTGAGTCCCTCCGCTAACTCACATCGGATAAAACTTTAGAATAGTGAGGTGCATGGTTTTGAAATGTTTAAATTTAATTTAGGGAGTGAACATTAAATATATTCGATATATTTGTTGTCTCAACGTTTAATTGCAAATTAAATGTACAAGACAAGTTGAAAACAATATTTAAATGAGATTTAAATATTATATATATGAATATAGATTCATATTCGGAAAAATTGTTTTTTTGAAAAATCGGGATTAGTGTGGTTTTAATATTATTTTAATATTTAATATTAAAATAATATCATTAAATTAAAATTCTTTTCATATAACGTTTTCTTTTTTATTTTGACTTGATCAAAAAGGAAAAGAAAAAATAAAAGGAAAAATCAAGTTAGTGGAATAATCCACTAATATGATTTTTCCCTACAGGATTTTGAGGTGTCATCTTCTTGTGTTGCCACAAATCCCACTAAATGCATGAGATTGAGGTGTCAATCTCTTGTGCATTTGAGACATGCAAAATTAATTCTATATATAGAAGAATTTTCAATTTAATTAAGGTTAATTCAATTGTTGAATTTTTATTAATTTTATTTCCACAAAATAGTAGTGTTCTAAGTGTTAGAACATTCCTCTCGCATCTATTTTCCCCCTCAATTTCACCTCAATTTGGATCCCACAATCCGTTCTAAGGCCGGAGAATAGTCAAGAAGACTCTCATGGTGGTCCAGCATTCGCTCATGTTCAATTTCATGGAGAATCGAGGAAGACCTTGAGCATCAAAGGTTAGTTTTCTTGTTCACTGTTTTTCCACTTTTATTAAGCATGTTTATCCTTTTAATTTAGCAAATTAGAATGCAATTTTGATCCATTCCGCTGTGCATGCATGTTGTTTAATCCTTCACTTATAAAATACAAAACCATTAAATTAAAATAGGACTTTTTGAGTGGTATCAAGTAACACATACTTTGACCTTCTTTTCATCATTGAAATTTTGGCAATCAAACACCGATTCTACCTTTTTCTCTCATTGAAGTTATTCCCTTGGATTAGTCTTTCCAAAGAACTGTAGGAGTTTTAATTTGATGCTTCCCAAGTTACGGTCAACTTGAGCCTCATCTCGTGGAGCTCTCCTTTGGAAATTGTTATGTCCTCTTCCATGGCCTCTCCCTTTCTCCAAGCCACGACTAGAACGTCTTTCTCCCCTTCATGGAGCGGCTACCAATGTAACTTGGTCATCATCTAGTTTATCAGAACCGTCTCCCTCATATTCATCCTCTCGAGGTATAAGGTGGTCATCTACAACATGTGGTGGTGGATCTCTCTTCTGAGCTTGGTTTTGGGCCTTTAATCTTTGCAGACGGTCCAATAACTCTTCCATACTACGAACCATTCGCTCTATAACTCCTTGTTGTGTCTCTCTCAACCATGCATTGGAGATGTTAAAATCGTCTCCATTATGTGCCATGCTGAAAAACAAAGTAAAGTGACAAAAAAAATGGACCTCACAAGCACTCTCTCACGTGTTTTTTCACTCGTAAATAAAATTCACTCGTGTTTAGTACTTAACAGTCAAAACAAAGGAGCACTCCCTCACAAACTCTCAAGCTCAGACTTACACACTTCAAACAAATTTGTAAGTGAGTCTAGTAAAGTCAAAGAGCTATGTGCATTTCAAGTGGTTTAGACAGCACATTAAAAAGCATACAAGAGTGTGATTTTAAGAGCAACCAAAATAACAACAAGGAAACAAGTTAAAAAAAAAGGAATGGATAGAATTAGAATGGAAGCAAGAACGAAAGGAAAGATAAGGAAGCAAAATGATCAAGATGGTTAAACAACAATGAACAAGCAAGATTTAAGAATGTAAATTCAATACAAACCTAGTAAATTTATAGAAAGTGTATCCACCATGGAGTAAGGACAGATGAAAGCTTCTCTTCGTTTCTTTTCTTTTCCTTCTTTTTAGCCAATGAATCTCAAGAACACAAGAACTTTAATAACACATACTTTCAAGTTCATCAGTTTTTTTTTTTTTTTTTTGGACTAATCAGCAAGTTGCATGAATTTCACCCTCAAGTAATATGAAGTAGAAGATTTCAAAGAATACACATTTGTAGATAAGACCCAAATCTATAAAGCTGTAGAAGGTAGAATTTTGAAACGAAGAAGTAAATGATACTTTTTTTTGAACTTTTAGACAAAATGCTAATATGCTTAGATCTAATCAAACATAAGCACATTAACAAGGAATTCAAAGAGATAAACGCAAGGAAATGTATATCTTATCAAGGAGCCTAATTCTCTGATACCAAGATGTTAAGAAATCTTTGAGAATCATATCTAACAACTTTGTTGACTAACCAGACCTTTAGATCACCAACTCCAAAACCCCAAAACCATCATGATACCAATGCAAGGAAAAGCTTAGAACATATTACCTTGATGATCAATATCAAGAATACAGAAAACTTGTTTCTAAACTCGTGATTCAAATCACTCCACAAGAGGTATGATCAACACCAATTGAATGACTCTAACATTGCAAAATCTTAAGACACAAGAAATTGCACAAGATGGGAGATAAAGTTCTCAACCAAGCTAATGAAAAAAACTGACTTTGATTCAAATTCAATTCTGATGTTCAAAAGCCAAGGACATCCCTATTTAGACTAATTGAAAAGACATAATGAAAAGATACAACTCTTGGGCAAATAGTCTAAATTCAACCAACACCATTTCACTTACATAAATGAATCTCATTAAAGAAAAATACATGAATTTAAATGATACATAATGCATTAAATATGTGAATGCATCTAAATTTTCAGATTCTTTAAGCTTCTTTAATGAAAAGGTATCTTTATCAAGCTTGAATGAAAGCAACTCTTCACCAAGTGTGAACACCTTAGTTTGGAAGACTTTGACTTGTCTTAAATACACTTTAGAAGTGCATAACTTGCATCAAATTGTAGTAAATTGTTCCAGCATTTTGAACATCTTGCTTTAATTCCCATGCTAAGCTCATCAACAATTGAACAAGAAGCAATAAGGCTTGTTGAAGGTGCTTAGCTCGTGATCTCGTAATCGAACTTTGAGGCATTACAAAGGGAGCTCCTTGATTTATATCATTCGCTTTCTCCAAAACCCGAGTTATTATCGTTAAGTGTGTGTAAAGTTACTTTTGGCAACTGAACTTTCTCCAATAGTTGCATTGAAATCGTTGCAATTAAATGAAGTAGGTGTGGTGTATTAAACTGCCTCCAACAACGTTTGAAGCATTTATTAAAAAAAACTTTTTTTAAAGTACGTAGTCAATTAATTTATTTTCTTTAATTAAATTTAAAGTTATAGTTAGTGTAAACCCTAGATCACGGTGACCAGCGGAGAATTGACCGAGCCAAATAATAAATAACTTATTAAAACTGTAGAAATACAAAAAGTTATGTAAATTTATTTCTAAATAGTAACGCTATAACTTATTACTTTTTATCTTACATATAACTTTTTAACAAAAATAATAATTAAACCCCCTAAAAAGGAAAACTATTTGTGCATAACTAAAAAGGAAAATTATTTCATTATTATGATTAAATGATTTAATAATAACAATAATCTTATGAATCTAACATTATTATTTTATAAATCAAGATGAGGATGACACATGCAAGGGATTCAAGTGTATAAACAAAAATAATATTATTTATTAATTAAAATAAAAACGGTTTAGAATCACTAATAATAATTAATTAAAAAAATGCTTGTTAAATAAGATTCATCATTGTATGAAATCGTAGTCATCAAATCGTTGTGATCGCTTCAATTAATGGAGTAGGTGTGGTGTATTAAACTCTCTCCAATACGGTCTATAGCATTAATTAATAATTCATATGTAGCCAATAATTTTATTTTATTTAAATTGAAAAATTTTTCTTCAACCATTTATTTCGAAAATCCTAGTTCTCGGTCTCAATTACGGCGACAATTGCGGGCGAGATAGGGGCTGGAAATTTACCGAGATAGGTTAATAGTATAAGTTATTAATATTTTGAAATCATTACTTGAAAAAAATCTATACACTACATCAAATCGTTGGGATATGGTATTTGAGTGCATCCAATGGTGGCAATCACTTTACTTAATGGAGTGAGTGTGGTGTATTAAACTCTCACCAATACGGTTTGTAGCATTAATTAAGTTTGCATATGCAGCCAATCATTTTATTTTCTTTAATTTAATTATTTTTACTTCAACTATTTATTTTGAAAATCATAGTTCTCTGTGACGTGCACGACAATACTTTCGCATGAGATCCAGATCGATAGTTAAATGAGATATGTGAATAGGAGAAGTAATTAATATTTTCAAATCCTTACTTGAAAAAAATCTATTCACTATATCAAATCGTTTGGATATGGTAATTTCAGTGGATCAAATAGTGGTAATCACTTCACTTAATGGAGCGAGTGTAGTGTATTAAACTCCATCCAATATGGTTCGTAACATTAATTGACTTTGCATTCGTAGCCAATCTTTTAATTTTCTTAAATATAATTATTTTTCATTTAACCATTTATTTCAAAAACCCTAGTTCTCGGTGTCCTTTACAACAAAAGTTTTGGCGAAATTTAGGCCGATAATCGACCAAGATAAGTTAATAGTAGAAGTTATTAATATTTTGAAATCACTACTGGAGAAATCTATTCCCTCTATCACATCATTTCGATATGGTAATTTCATTGCATCAAATCTTTACAATCACATTACTTAATGGAATAGGTACGGTGTAATGAAGTCAACTACCTTCATCTAATAAAAATGAATATGTCCTCGAATTGCTTGTGTTATCTTTGTGAAACTAATTTGCTTTCAAAAGTTTTTCTTGATTACCCTGCAAAATGTCTTATGTGTATGTTCGCTATGGGGGCAAATGGAATGAAGGAAAGGAGTATTAGGGAGGTGAATTGAAAGGCTTTGATGTTGACATATTGGGATGTCGTTTGACATGTTCGTAAGTCGATTATATTTCCTAACAAAAATTAACAAACATGAGTTCCACCTGACTATATGTTGTTTATTCAACTTCACTATCAAAGCACCAGTATTTATTTAGAGAAATGATAAAGACCTATATTTGTTTTTGACGAGTGAAGATGTTTTGTACATGTTGTTATATATATCAACTTCAATTAAAGATGTGGCTATCGATTTGAGTAATTTTGTATGTGACGATATACCCTCGATGTCATTTTCCATGCAACATGGGGCATGGCTCGATGGATTATAATTTACTGCAAACGAATTATATCAGCCCCTACATAAGTTCTTCCTCGTTCATACCAAACGATGAAATGTACAACATTGCAATAAACGTGCCCTCCATGAATCCTTATTAAGACAATATATATCGATATGACTTGAGTGTAAATAGGCAAAATTTGTTTGCAAATTATTTTCCATTGTACTATGAACAAAATGAACCAGTCATTGTTGAATACGATGAGAAAAACAAGAATGGAGATGAGGAAGTACCAATTTATGAAGATCTAGAAAAGGATAACGATGAGGAAGAAGACAATCATGTTGAGGAAGTTTTGGAAGAAGAAAGCGACTGTGAAAAAGTGGTTCCAAACGTCATCCCCACCAAAATTCCTCAATCACATCTCATATATTCCACTTCTCAGTCAACTGTTGTGGCCTCAAAATGCAATCCTCTGGCAAGGGAAAATGAAATTACAATGGCTGATATTGAGGTAGGCCAATTTTTTTTTTTTTTAGAAAAAGAGATTTAGCAATGAAGTTGTCTACGTTGTTCATGAGGAAGAATTTTGAGTTTAGGATTAAGAAGTTAATGCCAGATTTGTATCTTGTTGCGTGCATTGGCGAGGGATACGAATGGAGACTTTGAGCCATGAAGATGACAGGGAGTTATGTTTTCAAAGTAACAAAATATTCTAATCAACATACATCGCTCTTCAACTGATGAACCACGATCATTGACAGGCAGAGGGTTGGGTTATTGGACATTTAATCAAGTCCAAATATGAAAATGCCAACCATAGTTACCACCCAAAAAAGATAATTCAAGATATATGGGAAGACTACGACGTTAGCATTAGCTATGAAAAGGCTTGGCGGCCAAGGGAAGAAACATTGTGCCTTGTTCAGGGGTAGCCTGAAGGATTGTGTGCAGTGCTGGAAAAGTATTGCGAAGCCCTGAAGATTGTCAACTTAGGGTCATTCTTTGACACCAAACTTGAAAATGATACTTACTTCAAGTATGTTTTCATGTCTCTAGGTCCTTTGATAAGATGGTTCTGAAGTTTCATTTGTCGAGTCCTTATCATTGACGGAGCCTACATGAGGGAAATTTTTAAGGGCTATTTGTTGGTTGCTGCGTTGGGAGACACCAATAATCAAATTTATCTAGTTGCCTTTGGGGTTGTGGATGTCAATTCTAAAGAGTCCTGGACTTCATATTACCAAGCTCAAATAAGAAATTGATCAGGTGGATAAACTTGTCTTTGTGTCTGATCGAAACACCGTCATTGAAAAGGGACTTTACACAGTATTTCTTAGATGTTTCCACGGACTATGCCTAAGATGTACGTCAATAAAAAGGTCAATAATGACTTCATCATTCCATTGCTAATTCTTGCGACAAAGGCATTTCACGAAGCTGACTTTCTTGCATACTAAAATAAAATAAGGCACATCGAAATTAAGCAGTACCTTGGGCTTGAGCGACTAAAAAGCATTGAGATATGACAAAATGACCACAAACATTGCCGAATCCATTAACGCAAGGTTTAAAGATCCATGAAAGTTTCCAATTACTGCAACGCTGGAGAATATTAGAGGAATTATGCAGTAGTAGGTGTGCTAATACCTCGACGATACCTCGACAATACCTCGACGAACTACTGCTGCATAATCCCTCTAATATTCTCCAACAATAGTTCGTCAACTATCGCAGTTCGACTACTAAATCGCAAAAAACTCTATCAGCTACGGAGAGGATGTTCATAAGGTAGTTGAGGAAGTGTCTAGAACACACACTATTAATGTAATTGAGTAGTACAAACTGAAATAGGCGATGGAGCTTTGGGTGGTAGCGTAAACATTAATGTGCATACATGTACATGCCAATAGTTTAATGCACTGAAACTCCTGTGTACTCATGTAGTGGCTGCTTGTAGGTATTGCTTGATTAACACGTACAACTTGCGTTCTCCACCTATAAAATTGAATCTTTAATTCGCTCCTACGTTGAGCCCATATACTCAGTTGGTCATCAATCAGAATGGAAAACTACTTCAAGCTTTCGTAGTTTGATCATTAAGCCACCCAAAATGGTGAAGAGAGTTGGGAGACGTCGTGAAACAAGGATTCCATCGTAAGGGGATTTCCAGAGAACACACAAGTATGGTTGTTATGGTGCTTTAGGCCACAACAAAAAAACATGTCGAAAACCCCTGAATAATGGATAGAACCTCTCTAAAGAAAGTTGCCTTGCCATACTGATGGAATGATGTCTATATTATATGTGTATTATGTGTGTATTATGTGTGTATTATGTCTTGCCATACTGCCTCAAACACACAAATGTCTGTAATTATTTTCCTACTTCTTTCAACAAAATTCATGACCTTGGTGTCGATTCTAACCAGTATATAGAGCCGAGTACAGATTTGGAGGCGATATAATGATTAAACGAAATTACCACTAAAATTTTGAACGGTATTAAAAACGTAATAGACATAAAGGTATTAGTTTCAAGGTTGATAAGGGGCGGTATTTGGATCAAGAATGTTATCGATAAAGCGATCGAACATAAGTATGCGAATAGTAAGAGTAATTTTGGGGTCGATAGCAGCCAGTATTTATATTGAATTTCCAAATGAGAACTAGTGTTTTTATTACTTATTGGATAACTCATGCTACTTCTGTGTATTTCTTTTTGCAAACATATAATGTACAAAATTATAACTTACAAAATTTAATATCATAGTAAATTCATTTAAAAATTATACATTTATAAAGATTCAATTGAATAACCAGTATTACACAAATTGGAAATCTAAATACAATTATCATCCTATACAATTTTATTTCACAACATGGGTTGGTTTGCTCAATGTTGGACAATAGATTGCCTCCTAAAAAAGTCCATTTTTTCTTGTAAACAACCATCTATGGGTGAGTCGGTTATAATATATTCAAGCAGTTTACAATAGAAAACACCACAATCACCATTATCTTTTTGCTGCGGGCATGCTATACAACTAACAGGCCACCCAATTAAACTCATCTTCTCCTTTGCTACCATTACACCACTTTTGGATAACTTAGTAGGAATAATTTTTGACATAAACTATAGCTTCTTTTGCAGTGTCTTCGTTGGCATCAGTGCTTGGAGTGAATCCCATGCAGCAATCTCACTTTCAATTAAGTCAACGCACACCAGATCCAATGAGCATTGCCAAGGTTGATGGGTAAGTAAACTGCATCAACTGAAGACTATTTCGTGTCGTAGTTAATTTTCTTTCTCATAACAAATTCTATCAACGTCTTCCCCTTTGTTCGATCAAAGTCACGATATCCCCCTATGTGTGCAAGCCAGGCCAACTCACGTAGTGTTCCATCTTTGGTTTTTAATTGATACTGAAGAAAAGAAACGAAATGACAAGTGAATCATGCCAAGTGGTGATTAGAAATATGCAAAATAATGTCTATACATACATGAAGTGAGAAGTAAAGAGTTCTTACAGATAGTACGCAAGTACCACAACAAACTTTGTACGACTAAATTCAGGATGAAGCTTAAACTTTTTGTAGGTAAATAAAAAGAGCAAGCCAATCACTTGCAAGAAAAGGTTTTTAAGTGCACTTGAATATGGGAACAAATATGTTAAGTGAACTTAATGATAGAGATATACCTCATCATTTAGCCACGAAGACGGTGTAAGCAAACTCATAAACCCATTTTTGTTGTGAGTTACATAGGAAGTTCTACGAAGATGATTGTCCATCTAGGAGTTGCCCATCCAATCTTGGAATTCTTTTTTGATGCTAGCAGGGATGGGGATGGTTCGGTCATAGGTGTTGTTCTTAGCCTTCTTCTTCGAACGAGCCTATTTGTAAATGAGACAAGTAGCATCCACAGACATTTACTAACCTTCTTTTGTGAATTTTCTTTCGGGTACGTCAATAACCTAAAACATAAAATTCTTGTGGATTCCACAAAAACAAACAAAAATAATACTAAGGAATCAAATGTCTTATTACCCATTTGCTAACACAAGGTCTGTGATCGCTCTCAACATCCATGATCTGTACGAAGGCTTTGAGAATATCCTCAACCTTCACTAGTACAGAGGCTTTGGGATAATCCTCCACCTTCACTAGTACGGAGGCTTTTGGAACATCCTTATCTATACACAGAGGATTAGAGAACAACCTCCACACGAACAATGCTCCCAATGACATCCTCCATGACGACCATTTCTAGTGAGGCTTGAGGAACAATGTTTCCAATCAGATCCTCACTAACTCAATCTAACTCCATCTCTGGATTCTTTTTGGTTCGCACTAACTTCATTTGCAAGTCTTGAGCACCTAGCCATATTATGCAGAAGTGGATCAACAATAATGCCCTTTATATCCCTCTTGTTGAGGATGACCTCGGACAACTAAACAAATGTGTAAAGAAATAAGATAAACACATTTATGATCTAGAGCAACAAATCAATGGTACATAAACAAGTAATGAATACTTACACAATGTAAACCTTAATCAAGATGTCAACTTTGCTGGTTAGCTCTGAGACCCCATCTTTATTCCTTTAACGTCCTCTTCAATAGAAGTAACATGAGAATCTATTCTCTAATACTGTGTTATAATTTCCTTTTTCAGGACAACGAGCTCCTCATCTTCAGACCCCTCCTCAAGAAGATTGTCTGTAGAATGGTCGGTAAGAGGAATCAAAGTACGTGGTGGTGAATGTCTTGATGGTGTTGGTGGTGATGGTGACTGTTCACAAGGTTGGATAATAACATGATCCATGTGCATCACCTCACTTCCAATGGATAAGTAATCCGAACCTGATAAAAAAACAAAAATTCATAATATGGAAATGACACCATTGAATTCCAATGACAACACATTTAAATAATAAAACACATCTGTTCCAAATGAAAGACATAATTCTCAATCATCTCGTATATAGCAGACTGGCTGCTAGACCATCATAAGATATGAGAGATGGCATTGTCATTAACAATTTTGACAATGCGACTACACGTAGACACAATCTCATATATCCATATCTATAGTACATAAATGGAACACAATCAGTACATACATTATTTGGTTTAATAAGTATAATACTTGAAATTAACCAACCTAGAAGACTTAAGGGAAACCATATAGGCTATAAGTCTCTCCACGTGCATCGTTTGGATTCTCCTTCACCCTCTCCTTATGGAGGGTTACTTTACCATCCAATGCAGATTTCACCTTCGTGATCGATTTCTAAAAAATTATCGAGCTCCAGTCATAATTGCAACAAGATTGCCAATCATCAATTATTCCGAGAAGAGACATGTCAACGAGTTGAGTCCTGTCTCTACCCATCATTGCTAGCTTAATGAAGTAGAAAATTGTAATCTTCTACATTTTCATCCTCATTAAACTGAAGGGTGGGGTAAAGATCGTCCAATTCTTTCACCCTCATTCTGGTCCTGTCATCGAAAAATAGATGCTTCGGCCTTAACTCAGAGAAATTTCTTGGCCCCACATCTACCCTTCCATGCTTCAATCCTGTAATTCGGTCGAAGTTCTCATTGCAAAATGTAACCTTCTGACCAAGATTATTGAAGTTTATTGTCATGGCTTCAACCTTCTCAATTTTCCTCAGAAGGAAGTAGTGGACTAGGGATCCATTGAACCTTAGGTCTAGCTCTACCAGTGGCTCGAAGCATGTTTGCTTGAACATGTATAATTGCTTCGCAGTTAGCTTCTTCTTAATACTGTCAATTGCACTACTTGCATAAGAGCAACATGTGAGAGAGGCATGGAAGTAATCTGACAAGTTGATCTTTGCTACCATCTCCATCCATATACCCTAAGCTTGCAACAAGTAGAAGAAATTTGTTTAAATACAGAGAACAATACAGAGAAAAAGATAATTTTAACTAATCTTGGTTACAGAACCGATCTAAATGTACATCGAGCGCCTTATTTCCCCCGTACTCTTAGTATAAATATCGCATTGGAACGTAACTATAAAGGATAATTTTCTCTAATCTCTGTTACAAATCGATCAAAATGTACACAGAACTTCTTATTCCCCCCGTACTCTTGGTAGAAATATAGCTGAGCAACGTAACTGGGAAAGATAATTTTCACGAATTTCAGTTAGAAATAGCTCGAAATGTACACCAAACTCTTAAACTCCCTCAAACTTCCAATAAGCATATCGCCCGAGAAAGTAACCGAAACAGATAATTTTGACTAACCTCGGTTAGAAACCGGTCCAAATGTGCACCGAACGCCTTACTTCAGTAAACTTCTAGTGGAAATACTACTCGAGAACCGAACTGAACTAGAAGACAAAATGACGTTTATTTGCCATTTCGGTGAAAATTTCGACTGATTTCAGACCAAAATGATGCAATCACCCTAACCCCAACATTTTTTTCTACTTAATTGGTGTGCACACATATAGAAACTCTTAAACGAAATCTAATCTAATCTAAAATAATCTAAAATCATCCAAACGAACAAAAAAAATCATTCATCTACCATACTCAAGAAAAAAACTCCACAATGTTTTATTCAAAAAATTTTACAATTATACAAAGAATGAAGAACTGCATGATGATTAAAACGGTGCATAATGAGAATAATATCCTGAAAAAGAAAAACATAAATAAAGTTTTATTAATCATATCTGAGGTATGTGACATTGTCAAATACAAACGAGACTAAAAGCAAAGAAGAACGCAAGAGAGGGACAAAACCAGCGAGAAAGAGGGAGGGAGAAATCGAGAGGGAAACTGAGGGAGAAAGCGAGAGGGAGTATGAAGGAGAAATCGGTAAGGAAGGTAAAACGAGATAGAGGTTAGGGCAAAGTGATTTTGAAAGATTGGGCTAAATAGGTTTGTTTAGAGAGGAGATAGGGATTAGTTTTAGGAATGTAGAAAAGAACAGGCAGAAAAGACTTTTTGCGTGCAACAAAAAGTGAGGACAACTGGTCAGAAGTGGGCCAGGGTGTAGAAAAACTTAAAATGAAGTGGGGTTGATAAATCAATTCTTTTTGCTTTAGGGGTGCAGAAATGTCAATTTCCCATTAGGAAAACTTGAGTGAAAAGGAGGTCAATTCTGAAATGTTAAAAACTTAGGGAGACAAGAATGACAATTTCCCTAGTACTTCTAGATGAGACACTTAAGCTCAGTTTAGGATTGTTAGAGTTGTAAAGATAATTTTTGACAACTGTTCTGTTATAAAAATCTCATGTAATAATATAAAGAAGATTAGTGTTTGGTAAATTTCAATTTTATGCATGAAAAAGCATATTATAGTATTTGATAAATTTTAAACGATTTAACTATAATTACCGAAGTAGACATACTATTTTTTATACTTAATATCTAATTTTTTTTTATATTGAAATTACAAATTATATATTGTTAACTCTAAATTAGTTTATACAGAATTAGAAGAAATCATTCTTATAACAAATTGAATTTTTTTTAAAAAATGTTATTTCAAATTTAATACAAAAGGTATATTGAGATATATATATATATATATATATATATATATATATATATTTGTCAGTTGGATAATGTACACATACTTTTAAA
>JAOANK020137587.1:0-17600 GCA_026257165.2 Telfairia occidentalis
AATAATATTATTTTAATATATGATATTAAAATAATTAATAAATTAAATTAAAAATTAGTTTTAATTTAATTTAGTATCTTTAGTTTTTAATTTGGGAAATTAAAAATCAAATTAAAAAAAAAGAAAGCAAAAAAAAAAAAGAGAGAAAATGGAAAGTTAGGCAAAATAAAATATGGTGATATTCCATTGCCTTTTCCATTTTGCTCCATGTTTTGCCACATTAATTCATATGCTACCTCACCTTGATTGAGTGTCAATCTTGGGTGAGGTAGTTGTGCATGATTTAGGATATAAAATGGCCTCAAATTCGTGCACAAATGGATTGATGCAAGGGATCAATTTTGCTCCCAAAGTTTGGTTGTGCATGTGTTGAACACAAACCAAACATCACTCCTTCTCCCAAATTTACCAATCAAGGGATCCCACCATCCTGTTCCTTGGCCGGAGAATAGCTGAGAAGACTCTAGTGGTGGTCTGGGAGCTGATTCATGATTAAATCCGCCGGAGATTAATGAAGATTTGAAGGTGAGTTTTCTACATTCCCTGTTTTTCCTTTTCTATAGGATGATTTTCCTTAATTAATTGAGCTAGTTAGAGTGCTTTAGATCCTAATCCGCTACACATGTATGTTGATACACCTTTCATGAATAAGCTCGCAAGTCCGGCGTATTATTGCTCTTTAGATGGTTATTTGGGATATAACGAAATTAGCATAGCCCCTAGTGATCAAGAGAAAACTACATTTACTTGCTCATACAATACATTTGTATTTAGAAGGATACCCTTTGGTCTCTGCAGTACCCCACCAGCTTTCTAGAGGTGAGTGGTGGCTATTTTTTTTTAATATGGTTGAATCAATCATTGAAGTGTTTATGGGCGATTTTTCAATCTTTGGGAGTTTATTCGCCACCTGTTTAAATAATTTGAGTAAAGTTATGAAGAGATGTGAAGAGACAAATTTTTTTTAAATTAGAAAAAATGCCACTTCATGGTGAAGGAAGACATTATTCTAGGCCAGAAAATTTTTAAAAGGGAATAGAAAGGGGTAGAGCCAAGATTGAAATCATTGAGAAGATGAAACCACCAACTTCAGTTAAGGGAATTAGGAGTTTTCTTTGCCATGCATGTTTTTACCAAAGGTTCATCAAGGATTTTTCAAAAATCTCTAAACCTCTTGGCATGTTTTTAGAAGCTAACAGAACTTTTAAGTTTAATACAGATTGTTTAAAAGCTTTTTAGGTGGTCAAGAAGACGTTGATCACTGCACTAATCATCTCATCACCCAAATGGAGTGTACCCTTCGAATTGATGTGTGATGTGAGTGATTATGCTGTGAGAGCAATGCTAAGACAAAAGCATGACAAGATGATTCATCGAATTTATTATGGCAGCAACACCCTAAATGAAGCACAATTAAATTACACAGCTACAAAGAATGAGCTTTTAGCAGTTGTTTTTTCTTTTGAAAAATTTAGACCATATTAGGTAGGTTTAAACTTACTGTTTTTACATATCATGCAGCAATTTGGTATTTGTCGGTGAAGAAAGATGTAAAGCCAAGAATTATCAGATAGATGCTTCTACTGCAAGGGTTTGATCTGGAGATTAAAGACAAGAAAGGTTCGTAGAAAAATAGCCACACATTGGCCTCTGTCTTCAAGAATGCAGAATGAAGAGTTAGCTCCAGTGGATAAAACTTGCCATTGTACTCCTTCGATGCCAGCATCATGGATTGCCGCATTCAATTGCCCCTGAGATGGTGCAATAATCATCTTATTGTACAGTACATGCAGATCATCCTAGATATGATAAATACCGTTGATAGCCCTAGGAGAAAAATTTGGTAGAAAGCCATGCAGCATGTTTAAAAGCCATTATTTTCATATAGATTTGCATAAACTCGTTCACAATTGTTGCATGTGTGCGATGAGTGATAAAAACACACAAAGCGATGTGTAAATGTACACAGTCTACAACAAGTGATAAATATTTATATTGTCTCCACAAGGATTAGTGGTAGATTTTGAACTATCTTGACTTAACCTCTTAGTGAATTTAAGAAATAGCAAACGACAATTAATTTATGAATTTTTGTACCTAATGCTAGACGAAATTAAATGACAAGAATAAAAAGAACGCTTTTGTGATTGAAAGAATGAGAATGTAACATGTTATTTTCCTAAAGCAAAAGACTTGTAGGATCAAATCACACAACAATAGTCTTGGAATCCTCCCAGATCTCCAAGTTATCTTAAGTTAATTCCCATTAACCTATATGAGTTAGACCTATTGTTTTGGTGCATTAGGTGAGTGATTATCCATAACCTTCTCACTTAGCTAGCACTAACCTAATCTAGAGGCTAATATGTTTTAAAAGCAATCTACTCCTCGTATTTTCTCCTGAAACATAGAGAAGCCATTTATGCATGTTGGCCAGGTAGACATAAACATTAAACAATAAGAAACACTTCTAAAACAATTTGATCCACAAACTTTACTTCAATTCCTAAATAAGTTCAACAACATCTTCCTTAATTCTCACCTAAAGGTGATTAGTTCATGCTAAGATAAATAAAAGACAGTAACAAATAATCATAAACGGTAAACGAGTTCATGGTAAAGCAAAATACTAGAGAGTTGTAGAAATCAGTTGTTCCACGAATTCAATAGATATAATTGATTGTTCTGTTTCAGCCTTCACGAAGTTTTCTTCCTTCTACAAGCTCTTCTCTACGGAAAGTCAAGATCAACAGCAACATTAAAAGCGACTCTGCAAAAAAAGACTCAGAAATTCTAAAACTCTCCAAACAAAATTGAACTAGCTGAACTCCTCTAATTAACGACCTTCTTTTCAATTTATAGGCTGTTTGTTGTGATTAGGAAACCGATTAAGTTAAATCGCCCACGTGGCTCGCATCCAACAATTGATTAATTCCGTAAAAGAAATATTTGTTTCCATATTTGAATTTTCGTTATCTTCACAGGGATCCTTTGTGTCCGTTTTGCTGCAAAATTGCTCGATCAATAATTCTTCTAAAATAATCCTCCATTATTTATCTGGAAAATAAAATATCCAAAATCAGTAGTAATAAACCTTAAATTCCATTTATTTCATTCAATTGCTGGCATAAATAGAATGATGTAACAATATTAAGTTCTCAAAAGTCCTATATGCAAAACAAAGATAAATCAAGTAACTATTTTATAATTCAAGGCTATTTTACTTCAATAGAGGGATGAAATCAAGCCTAAAAGACTCCTAAAAACTCTCTTTTGGAGAGTTATCAAATCCTCAAACTTGGACTGGTGCTCGTCCTCAAGTATTGCTTTAGACTTCTGATGGATCAAAATAATTGCTCTGGCAACCAAAATCTTATAGCAATATTAGATAAACAATGCAATAAAAGATTATCAACTATTAAGCTATGTAACATCTTTTTTTAAGTCAATCCCTTATCTTCTTTTCACCTTTCTGCACATGTCACAAATTTCACTTATTCTAAAGGCCCTAAGCCTTAGTTAGGTAATTCCTAAGTTATCAACTCTACTGTGCAATCCCTCAATTAGATTCTCATCCTCTTCCCTTCTCTCTTCTATCTTCGGATCCCCTAGATTTCAGTCTACACAAATTACTCACAAAATGCTCGATCAAAACATTTTCACAAAGCAAAGATCTTGTTCCCTTCAGGTCATAGCCTTTCTCAAGACTCATCACTGATCAGGAATTTCATTCATATTCTTAGTAGTAAACCTTTTTGTTCTAAAGATACAGTAACATTCAAGCAACACTCATCCCTCGTAATTCTATTTTTCTAAATTTTTTTTTGAATATTCACCCTTCTCCTGATTTTCAGGAAGAAAACATGTGCATAAAAGGAGAGGAGTGTACTACTAAAAATAGCGGAATGCACTTTTACAAGTTCAAGATGATTTAGTAAGGTTCAAAAAGGATCAAAACAAATGTAACATCCCCAAACTTAAAATGTGCATTGTCCCTAATGTGTTGGATAATAAAGGTAAATGGTGGAATCCCCAAACTTAGTCTAAAGAATTATGGACAAGTTTGATCGGCCAAACAAAATAATCCTCTAATTGCTAGAGCAAAGTTTCATCCAGGATCAACCAAACCAAAAGTAGTTTTTTAAGACTAGGCAAAATAGGTGGGCTTAGTTGTGTAGAAAGAATTTGAGTCAATAAGTTTCAACTCTAAGAAACAGAAACCAAGACCCTCATACTAGTCAAATTTTGTCCCTCACTAAAGGGTTTATCAAAGTCTGCTAATGATTCATCAAAAGGTTTGCTCAATTAAAGTTATTCTATCCTAAAGAAACGAGTCAGAATGCTACATCATAATAAAAGTTGCCCCAAACCAAACAAATATTTCATTATCAAAGCGAAGTGGTGAACAAAGTGAGTAGGGGTGGTAGTAGATTAAAACAAAAGTTTGATAACACAACGTCAACAGAGCAGAAGCAGAAAATTAAAAACAATAGAAGTAAATAAGAAAAAGGAAAGATAAAAAAGTAAGGACACCCAACATCCTTTTAAATCATTAATCTTCAAAAGTAGTACCTTGATCCTCCATAGCCTCATCATGCACTACCAGACGAGGTGGAATCCAAGGGTTCATCAAGTCATTAGGGACGGGTGGGAAAGCAAAGTATGGCTTCGCAAAATTGGCATGTAAGGCCTCCTTCAAAGCATGATCATATCGACGAGTGTAGTTCCAGAAAGTCTGGAGTTATCGCTCTTGAAATTCTATGTGGCTCATCAGGAGGTCTTGTTGCTCCAACAATTGATACACTCCACCTAACAAGCCTCCTCCTTGCCTGGGAAAAATTTCATTCCTCTAGATAGATTGGTACGCTAGCCCGTTTGCACAACATTGTGATAGTATTAGAGAAGAATAGTTTACCTACATTCCTTTTCACATAGAGGTAAATTTAAGGCGTAATTATCTTGCCCATATCGATGTTGAGGCTGTGTATGGAAAAAATAAGGAGGATTCGATCTTTTTTAATTGTATAGTCGTGGGTGACTGTAAGCAATCTAGTCTTCAAGAATGATAGTCATACACTGGCCTCCGTCTTTAAAAAGGCTGATTGAAAGGTATGTTCACTGGTGGAAGATATTCACCATTGAGCTTTGTCAATACCGACCACCCTAATGGCTACATTCAGTTGTTCTTGAGAGGGCACGATGATCATTTCATTATACACTACATGTAGAAAGTCCTGCAGATGATATATATTATTGATAGCACCTAAAGAGAAATCAATAGGAACACTTTGCATAATGGTCTCAAACTCTTTGTTCTCATCTAGATTTGTATAAAATTCGCAAACAAACTTGACAAACATAGCTTCAAGTTTCCTACAAAAGGTTTTTCATAAGTGGTTAATGATACCTGTAGAGATGTATCTTGGAAGATCTTCAAAGGGCTCAAGAAATCTGCATCCAGGTAAAACATCCCTTTTCTTAATATTCTGATATCTTTTGTGTGCTACATCGTTGATCAAGCATTCTAGAATTGTCTCATTTATAGGCTCCCCTTTATGTTTAGCTTTTTTAATAGTGGGAGTTTCCAGTTCCTATACTTCTGGCGATGTAAGCTTCTTTTTTTTTCCTGGATTTCTTCTTCTTTGGTGTACTAGGGATGGTTCCGTGCACGTTTCTTCGATGAGATCTTCTGTTGCCACTTCTTCTTTAACTATTAGTTCCTCTGATTGCTTTTCCTCTGCAGCGAGTAGTACGACATCTTGCTCCTCGTAAAACTGGGCCTTTGGTTTGACCTCCAAGTGTGCGGCTGGTTCAGCGATAGGTGTAGAAGTTTCGCCTTCTTGATTAGTTGCTTGGACCGCAGTCAACACTTCGTTACTAGCGGGTTGGACTTTGAGTGGAGAGGGAGGTGTTGCAACTTTCTTGCCTTTCTTCTTCTTTTGTTTCTTCGGTTGAGGGGGTGGGTGGACCTATTCTTCTGCTTGAGAAGATGTGAGAGCATCGAGAAAAAGGTCTGTATTGAAGTCTCGTAGCTTCTTGGTTCTGGTCTTGGGAGGCATTGTTTTTGCTTTCTCAAGGGTTTCTGTGCAGAAGAAAGAAAGAAAGTAATTAGGGTAAAAGATGAAGAAGAGGATAAAGTTAAAGAATATAAATAGGAACAATGCACTAAGGTAAATTAGTAATTTATGCAAGATTATTTTTAAAATCCCTTAATGAATCTCCATGCAAAATCAAATTTCTTGGAATAAAAATAATCCAACGAATCTTTTCTAACTTTACTACCTTGTAAAAATTTCTGATTCCTACAGAAGAGACGCTAAATCATTAATTATTATAGGTAAAGATAATATATATTTTTTCCAATAAAAATATATGCTCTCTCTCCTCAATATCAATGCTACCTCAAATCTAGCGAATCTCCTTTTTTTTTCCTTTGACATAATTATCTGCAAAATCTAAATTAGAATTTTAATTAGAGATAATTATAGAAAATTAAAAGTGAAATTGAATTTTATTTTATTATTTTTAAATTTGAATATTGTGCTAATAAAATCCTTAATGCAGATTGAATTTTCAAATTCAAAATGAAATTTAAAATTCAAACAGAAATTTCTTTTCAAATTCAAAAAGTTACGGAATGAAATAAATCCAAATCCTACGAAATCAAATCTAACCTAAGAAAATTAAATCAACTTCAAATTCAAAATATTCTAGCAAAAATATTCCTAAAATAAAACAAACGAAAAAAAATTGAAAATAGAAATGGGAGAGAAAATAATTTATCGTTATGATCAGATATTGCTCCTACAATCTTCCATTTCTATTAATTTTTTAGTAACTGGAGAAAAACACTTTGTCGAAGAATGTTCTCAACCCAATAATGCTTGATTCTTTGTCCATTGACCTAGTTTTTTTTCCATATGTTTCATCTCTCAGCATGACAACTCCATGTGAAAATACTTCCAAAATAGTGAAAGATCTTGACCAACGAGACCTGAAATTTTCAAGAAAAAGTTTAAGTCTTAAGTTGTACAACATTACTTGTTGACCTTTCTCGAAATGCTTTGGAATCAATTTCCTATGATGCCATACTTTAGTCTTCTCCTTGTAGATTTTTGTATTCTAATATAAAAAACGATGATGCCCTTTCAATTCATTTAACTGTAGAAATCCCAATGCTCCTGTCGTAGTGGTGTTAAAATTCAAATTCTTTAGAGCACAGAAAGCCTTGTGCTCTAACTCTAGAGGCAAATGACATACCTTGCCATAGATTAACCTGTAAGGAGACATTTCTAATTGTGCCTTAAATGCAGTTCTATATGCCCAAAGACCGTTTGGTAATCTAAAGGACCAATCTTTCCTAGTTGGGTTAACAACCTTCTCTAAAACTCCTTTAATCTCCCTATTAGAAACTTCAGCTTTACCATTGGCTTATGGGTGATAAGGTGTGGACACTTTGTGCTTAACACCATACGTTGCTAATAAATTACTTAGGATCTTATTAATAAAATGAGATCCCTTGTCACTTATTAAAGCACGTGGAGTTCTAAAACAAGTAAAGATATTCTTCTAAACAAATTTTGAAACTATTTTAGCATCATTTTGAGCACAAGCTATTGCTTTTACGCATTTTGACACATAGTCAACAGCTAGTAAAATATAAGATTTACCAGTTGATGTGGAAAAAGGTCGCATAAAATCAATCCCCCAAACGTCAAATAGCTATATTTCAAAAATAAACGTCAATGACATCTCATCATTGATTCCCAAATTTTTCTTCCTTTGACACTTATCGCATGTCTTGCTGAATAGGTAAACATCTTTGACCATTGATGACCAAAACTAACCTGATTGCAATGCTTTAGCTGTGGTTCGTTGCCCTCCAAAATATCCTTCGTAGGGTGCTGTATGACAATGCTCGAGTATAACTAGAACTTCTGACTGAGAAACACACCTTCGTATTATACCATCAGCACATTATTTGTAGACAAACGGATCACTCGGAAATAGAAGTGCGCATCATGAAGAAACTTCTTTAGTTGTTGCTTCATCAATTCTGGAGGTAATAAACTTGTGGCTAAATAGTTAGCAATATCTACAAACCACATGTTAATTCAACATCTGTGATTTGAGCTATCGTAAACAAGTGCACATTTGGAAAACAGTCTCAGATCTTTGGTTGATGCAGCATTTCTTTTGTTTTCTCAACTATTGACAGATGATCTGCAATATAGTTCTTTGATCCCTTCTTTTCTCTAATCTCTAGGTTAAGCTCTTGCAGTAGAAGCACCCATTTGATAAGTCTTGGCTTTGCTTCCTTCTTCGCCAATAGGTAGCGAATTGCTGCATCTGCAAAAACACTAACTTTAGAACCTACCATATATGATTTAAAGTTTTCGAAAGCAAAAACTATTGCTAAAAGCTCCTTCTTTGCAATTGTGTAGTTCAATTGTGCTTCGTTTAAATTTTTGTTGGCATAATAAATTGGATGAAGCATCTTATCATGCTTCTGTCCCAATATTGCTCCAATAGCATAATCGTTTGCATCACACATCAACTCGAATGGTAAACTCCAATTGGGTGATGAAATGATTGGTGCAGTGACTAATGCCTTATTCAACACCTAAAAACTTTTAAACAATATGCATCAAACTTAAAAGATTTGTTAGCTTCTAATAACATGCAAAGAGGTTTAAAGACTTTAGAAAAATCCTTGATGAACCTTAGGTATAAACCTGCATGGCCAAGGAAACTCCTAATTCCCTTAACATAATTTGGTGGTTCCATCTTCTCAATGATTTCAATCTTGGCTCTATCCACTTCTATTCTTTTTTCATAAATCTTATAGCCTAGAACAATGACCCATTTTACCATAAAGTGGCATTTTTTTTAATTTAAAACCAAATTTGACTCTTCACATCTCTTAAAGCCTTACCCAAAATTTCTAAACCGGTGGTGAATGTATTCCCAAAAACTGAAAAATCATCCATAAATACTTCCATAATCGATTCAACCATATAAGAGAATATCACCATCATACACCTCTAGAAAGTTGGTGGGGCATTGCAAAGACCAAAAGGCATCCTCTGATGGCATCATTGCATAACTGCAAGTGTACGGGTCAGTTTTAGTATAGTAGAATTGAGTATTGAGTGTCGTCCTCGAGATTGGGTTTCTAGTTTGATTAAGTACCACAGATATTCACACCTCATTTTATTTATGGAACCGATTATTAGGAAAGAAAGCTAAGTTACACTACTCGTACTTCTAAATTAAATGAAGTTTACATATGGAGAGTGTGCCTTAGACAGAATTTACATGCTTTGGGACGATACACTTTATTAACACAACAGATTAATCTATCACGATGCAATCATAAGTTGGGATTAATCTAACATTCAGCTTTCTCTCTCGAGCTCAACTAGTCTCTCACTAACATGTAGACTCAACCTCTCAGTCTATTACCCAAACCCTAGCAAGGCATTACGAAGTTTCCATTAATTATCACTCCTTAGAAGACCAATTGTGATCCCATCCTCTCTCGAGCTTAGGGCAATCCTGCTTGTCATCATTGTTCACAACAAATCCCCTAGAGATAATAATTCACGCTTCTATTAGTAAACCCTCACTCTCGCACGATGATTTACAACAGTCAAGCATTCGATAATCTAATCTAAGCCTTAGTCTCTTAAGCTAAAACTTAAACCATTCAATCAGTTTAATCTTTGATTAGGAGATTAAAAGCCTTGAGCATACAAATGCATAAATGAATCACAACGATATAAGAAAAAACCATAAAATTAACAAAGCATAAACACTGTCTCAATGCATTACAAAATAGCCTAAAGTGGAGTCCCGCTACTAAAATCCACAAATAAAAATAGAGAATCCCTCAAAGAAATTACAAAATGTAACTAGATCTACAAAGGGTAAAGAAAACTCCCAAAGACGCGTGCACACTCGTTCCCGTCTTGAAGCCCACAATCTCGAGCCTCGGATCGCTCTGGGGACTCCATGGGAAGCTCTTCTTCAGTCTTGAAAACCAAGCTCCACTATGCAATTTCGTCTCTCCAAATGGCCTTCCTTTTTTAAAACAATGAAATGACCTTTTAAATTAAATTCTGTTCGTAGCATGAAGACGCTATAAGACAACGTCTTGACGCTGGTCTCCCTTGGTCAAATGGCTGTGGGGGGGAGCATCACTTAGAGCATACAAACTGGTGGCATTGAGACACTAGAAGACAATGTTTAGATGCTACTTCGAGGCTGTCAAAGAAAATACGTGCACGAGCGTGGTGTGCATGCCATCACTAATGGCGTTGAGACACTCTCAGAGGCGTCTCAATGCTGCTGTCTCTTGCGTGTGTGGCTGGGTTGAGCGCGCGCACATGCACATGTCATGTGACGGCGTCTAGATACTCTTGCATTTTCTGGAATGGTGCGCACTTGTTCTTCGACGTTGAGACCCCGTTGAGCAGCGCCTCAACACTTTTGAACCTAGCTTGATGCTCTCTTGGGTCAGCTTATGTTTTGGCCCCAATTTTTTGTTCCTTGACTAAATTTAGTCTTCTTAGGTTCGTTTGTTGACCCGAACAACTCTAAATTTATATTTTCGTCAAATTATGCTCAGTACCTAAAAATTAACTAATAAACTCGTGAAAGCTCCGAAATTACATAGCAAAACTAGCTAAAACTAAGCATAGGATAACACATTTTTTGTACTATCATCCTTCTAAATTTTAATGTACCCTAGGGACAAGTAAATGTTGTTTTCTCTTGATCACCAGAGGCTATACTAATCTGGTTATACCCAGAATAACCATCTAGAAAGCAATAATAAGCCTGACCTAAGAGCCTATCCAACATTTGATCAATAAATGATAAAGGGAAGTGATCCTTATGCATAACTTTGTTAAGCTTCCTGTAATCCATATACACCCTCCAACTAGTCACTATACTAGTAGTCTTAGCTTCATTCGTGATCGCTGTCACTCCTCCTTTCTTGGACACACACTGAACATGACTTACCTAATTACTGTCTGCAATAAGATAAATGATTCCAGCGTCTAACCATTTGTTGACTTCTTTCTTCACAACTTCTTTCATGACTGGACTCATCCTTCTTTACTGCTTTACAGATTTAAAATTTCCATCTTCTAAATTAATCTTATGGATACAAAAAGATGGGCTGATACCTCGTATGTCTGCTAGTGCCCAGCCAATTGACTTCTATAATGCTTCAGCAATTGAATTAATCAATCTTCATCGTCTAGCAATAAATTTGCTTCAATAATGATTGACAACGTTTCCTTCTCACCGAGATAAACATACTTCAAATGCGATGGCAATGGTTTCAACTCCAGTTGTGGTGGTTCTTCAATAGATGGCTTTTCAAATTAAGAGTTTCAAATGTTTTCTTATAATAAAAAATCTCACATACCTCTGCATTTGCTGCCTCAAAAGCATTGCTCTCACAATTTGCATCCAACGACACAACATTCCCAAATTGTTAAATGTGTTATTCTTGCAATTTTGTTTCGAATACATTTTCTACACATTCCTTCAACAATTGAATTGTTGAACATTCCTTAGCTTTCTTCTAGACATCTCATGGCATCAAAAATACTAAACTTCACCTCTTGGTCATGAACCCTCATGGTCAACTCTCCTTTTTGAACATCAATCAGTGTCCTTCATGTTGCAAGGAAAGGTCTTCCCAAGATTATAAACACGTCCTTATCAACTTCATAGTTCAAAATGGTGAAATCAGCTAGGAATATGAACTTGTCAACTTGCACTAGAATATCTTCAATCGTACCTTTAGGATATGTAATTTACCTGTCAACCATTTGAAGTGTGACAGTGGTAGGACTTGCTTCTCTCACTCCTAATTTCTTGTAAATGGATAATGACATGAGATTGATACTAGCTCCAAGATCACATAATGTTCTTCCCAATTCTTTTCCTGCAATCGAGACAGGAATAGTGAATGATCCAAGATCCTTAACCTTCGGAGGTAGCCTATTTTTCAGAATGACACTACATTCTTCAGTTAAAGAAAATACTTCATATTCTTCTAACCACTTCTTCTTAGTCAGAATATCTTTGAGAAATTTCACATAATTTGGTATCTACTCAAGAGCTTTTACCAGTGGTCTGTGAATTTCTAAGAATTTCTTAAACTGGACTTCTTGAGTTTTCTACTTAAATCTATGCAGATATGGAGGTGGTGGAGGATTGAAAGGAATAACAAGAGTAGATTTTTGAGGTTCTGCAAGTTTTGCTTTAGGAACTTCCTCTGCTTCATCTCTGTCTCCTACTATTTATTTAATCCTCACCTCGCTTCTCAGCTCTCTTGTTGATCAGTAGAATTCTTAGTCACATTCTTTTACTACGACAAAGAATTTATTCCAGCCAAGGGCTTTCCACTTTTGAGTTCTACTGTCTGTACTTGCTAATTACCTTCCCACCTAGGATTTGCAGTATTTGCAGAAAGTTGTCCTTGAGGTTGAGTTTTTAACTCACTCGCCAATTGTCCAATTTGAATCTCTAAATTCCTCAATGAAGCTTTCTGGCCCTAAATAATTGCATTGGTTTTAGCCATGTACATCTCCATTAAATTTTTCAATGAATTGCTAGAATTTTATTGGGGCAACTATCTATTCTACTGCGGCACAAATTGTTGATTTTACTACCCAAATCTTGGTGGATAATTTTCCTTCTACTATTTTGGAGGCTCATGATGATTTCTTCCTCAATTTCAGGAGAAATTAGGATGATTCCTCCACCAGGATTATAAGTATTGGAATGCATATTATTTCTGTTTATATAACAAACTGATACTATTTTGCTGGGGCAAAATAAGTATGCCCTTCTCTACAGAAAACACATGATTCCATTGTAATTTGATTCACAGCAACATTCTACTATATAACTTTCTCGAAGGTAGAGTTTTGATAATGTTGGTCAAGGAGGAAATGTCTGCCCTAATGGATGTTAGTGCATAAACTTTTGTCCCTTCTTATGGTCTTCTTCAAGGATTGCTTCTTGAATCATACCATTAACCACTATTGGATTCGTTCTAAGATTTCATATGCTTCATTATAAGTTCTTGATAGTAAGGCACCATTTGCTGAAGCATCTACCATGCTTAGTGTAGCTAAATTTAAACCATTGTAAATTGTCTCTAGTTAAACAAAGTAAGACAAACCATGATGAGGACACTTTATAAGGAGCTCTTTATACTGTTCTCAAGCATCACTTAAGGGTTCATCCATATACTGCCTGAAAGATACAATTTTCGCTATTAACTTGGCATTCCTTGTAGGTGGAAAATACTTAGTCAGAAATCTCTCTGTCAATTCACTCCAGGTGGTAATGGATCCTAGAGCAAATGTTGTTAACCATGCTTTTGATCCATCCCTTAATGAATACGAAAACAAAGATAATCGTAGGGCATCCTTAAAAACTCCTTGAATCATGAACGAGACACTCACTCCTAAGAAATTCTTCAGGTGTAAGTGTGGATCTTCTGCAGGTAAGCCATGAAATTGACCTACTATATGCAACGTCTGAACTATCACTGGTTTAATTTCAACATTTGTTGCCTGAATATTTGGTCTGACTATGCCTAAATTTAATTCATTGAATATAGGGACTGCCTAGTCTGTAACGGCTCTTTGCCTGTCATTAGCTAAAATAACAGGATTTTCAACCTGATCCGCTGGTCTAATTTGTTGCTGCATCGCTACACCAGATAATGGAACTTCTCTAGTGTTTGGTTTCTGATTTGCTTGCTCTATAGGTCCTTCAGAAGTTATAGGATGTTGCTCCATTAGATTTACTCGATTTCTGAATTCTCTCCTTATTCTCTACAAGGTCCTTTCAATTTCTATATCAAATTTAACTTCCAAATCAGAATTAGTATTCATATACCAAGTGCTGCAATCACACAGAAATTGAATAAGGGTAAATAAAGCTCCAATACACTATAAAAATCATATTAAAAATAGTCAAAATTCAAACTAATCCCAAACAATGGTGCCAAAAACTTGTTGCATGTGTGTGATGAATGATAAAAACATACAAAGCGATATGCAAGTGTACATAGTTTGTAGCAATGATAAGTATTTATATCGTCTCCACACAGATTAATGGTAGATTTTGAACTATCATGACTTAACCTCTTAGTGAATTCAAAGAATACCAAAAGACAATTATTTTTTGAATTTTTGTAACTAATGCTGGACGAAATTAAATGACAGAATAAGAATGAATGAGTTTGGATTAAGGTAACATGTTATTTTCCTGAAGTAAAAGAATTGTAGGATTGAATTAAACAACAATAGTCTCATAATCCTCCCAGACTCCTAGTTATCTTAAGTTAATTTCCATTAACCTATATGAGTTAAACTTGTTATTTTTGTGCATTAGGTGAGTGATTATCCCTAACTTCCTCACTTAGCCAGCACTAACCTAATCTAGAGGCCAATTGTTTTAAAAGAAATCTACTCCTTGTATCTTCTCCTAAAACATAGAGAAGCTATTTATGCGTGTTGGCCAAGTAGACATAAACATTAAACAATGAGAAACACTTCTAATATAATTCAATCTGCAAACTTTACTTCGATTCCTAAATCAGTTCAACAACATCTCCCTTAATCCTCACCTAAAGGTGATTAATCCATCCTAAGATAAACAAAAGACAGTAACAAGTAATTATAAATGATAAATGAGTTCATGGTGAAGTAACATCCTAGAGAGTTGTAGAAATCAGTTGCTCCACGAATTCGGTAGACAAAACCCATAATTCTATTTTTGCCTTCACGAAGTTTTCTGTCTTTTACAAGCTCTTCTCTACGGGAATTCAAGATCAATAGCAATGGTAAAAGCCACGTGCAGAAAAAGACTCAAAAATTATAAAAACTCTCTAAACAAAATTGAACTAGCTGAACTCCTCTAATTGGGGGTCTTCTTTTCTATTTATATGCCTTCCACTGTGATTAGGAAACCTATTAGGTTAAATCGCCCACGTGGCTTGCATCAAACGGTTGATTAATTTCACAAAAAAATATTTGTTTCCATATTTGAATTTTTGTTATCTTCGCGTGGATCCTCTATGTCTGTTTTACTCCAGAATTGCCCGATCAATAATTCAGCTAAAATAATGCTCCATCATTTATTTGCAAAACAAAATACCCAGAATACGTAATAATTGACCTTAAATTCCTTCTATTTCATTCAATTGCTGGCATACAACAATATATAGTTTTCAAAAGTCTTATATGCAAAACAAAGATAAATCAAACAATTATTTCATAATTCACAGACAGTTTACTTCAATAGTGGGATAAAATCAAGCCTAAAAGACTCCTAATAACTCTCTTTTGGAGAGTTAGCAACAATCCCCACCCTTGCTGCTTCAGATTTCCTGTAGAAAGTTTCCCAAGAATGATTAATAATACCAACAGAAGATAGCATGGAAGTTTCTCATATTGTTCAAGAAATCCTCGCTTAGCCAAGAAATCACGCTTCTTGATGCTTTGATATCTCTAACGTGCAACATCATTGATCAGCTGCTCCATGACTGGCTCACGCATGGGCTCATTGCCTTTTGTTTGGCTCGCTTCACCGTTGGGGTCTAAACATTCGGTTCCTCAAGGGGGGTGGGCTTCTTCTTTTTCTTGGATTTCTTTTTCTTCCTTGGCGTGCTCGGAGATGGGTCAACAGGTGTTTCTTCGTTAGGGTCCTCAATAGTGACTTTCTCTTGGACCACTAGTTCTTCTTGTCTTTCTCTTGTGTAGGAAGTATTACGTCATGTTCCTCTTCGGCTGGGCCTCTAGTTCAGTGATGGGCGTTGAAGGTTCATCTTTTTGCATTGTCACTTGAATCGAAGCCCGTACTACTTCAACAATAAGTTGGACTTCAACCGGAGAAGGGGGAGATGCAACATTCTTGGTCTTTTTCTTCTTCAACCTGAGGTTTATGAATGTTTTCTATATGAACAGCTACTTACAGTAGCTCAAATTACAGGAGTTGAAATACCTTGGTTTGCGGATATTGCTAACTATCTAGTTGCTGGGTTATTATCCCTAGAATTAACAAAGCAACAACTAAAGAGGTTTCTTCATGATGTGCGCTTCTATTTCTGGGATGATCAATTCGTTTGGAGTTAGTGTGCTGATGGAATCGTGAGAATGTGTGTTTCTCAATCAGAAGTTTCAGCTATATTGGAGCATTGTCATATAGTACCCTATAGAGGACACTTTGGAAGGCAAAGGACTGCAACTAAGGATTGCAATCCTGATACTTTGGACCATTAATGTTCAAGGACGCTAACTTATTTAGCAAGACATGTGATAAGTGCTAAAGGAAAGGAAATCTTGGGGTGAAGGATGAGATGTCACTGACTTTTATTTTAGGAATAGGGTTATTTGACATATGGGGAACTGATTTCATGGGACTATTTCCCCTTCGAATGGTAACTCTTACATTTTTTTAGTTGTTGACTATGTGTTAAAGTAGGTGGAACCAATTGCTTATGCTCAAAATGATGCTAAAATAGTTTAGAAGTTCCTTCAAAATAATATTTTGACTCGTTTTGGAACTCCATGCAATTTAATAAGTGACAAATAATCTCATTTTATCAATAGGATCCGAAGTAATTTATTAGTAAAGTATGATGTTAAACATAGAGTATCCATCCCTTATCACCAACAAGCCAATGGTCAAGTTGAGGTTTCAAATAGGGGGATTAAGGGGATCTTAGTGAAGGTTGTTACGTGTTAACTCTTAGAATAATAGTTAAGTTGGGTGTCTTTTAAGTGCATTATGAGTCATGAATGGCCTTTTTGATACCTCTTGAGGTTTAATTATGTGGTTTATCACTTGTTACTTTTGAGCTAATGAATTGATGATTATTGTATTAATGGTTAATTGATTAAACTTCAAAGAAAAAATGACTGATCTGTGTTAAACTGTCAACTTTGATGTAGCATCAAACTGATAGAAGAAATTTCTGCTGCATTATTGAGCTGGAAGAAAGGGGGAATGATGTGCACTTCATTAATTGAGCTGACATTTGGCAAGTGATTCAGTAGAAAGAACCAGTAAGAGAGCTCCATTTGGATTAATTTGCCATTTCATGTTGGGTATGTATGTCCTAAAACTCGAATGATTTGTAAACACATTCTATTGTCAATAAACTTGTTATTTAAGTTATTTAGTAAGGTTGTTATTGAATCTTTTATAACTCTATAAATCCAATAAACTAAAGAGTCCATGACTATTATATGAATACTTAGGCTATATGTGGAGACATAAAAGTGGATCAAGTCTAAGTAAATAGCCAAAACTGTCCGTAGTATATGGATTAGGCTGGGTACCTTTTCTTGGGGACACTATGGAACGCGGCCCGCTTTGTATACGATACAAACGATGTGATCCTGAATCATTCATGTGGAGACATGCGAGTTGGGGCGTTCTATGCGATGAGATTGCATAAAACTAGGATCACGAAATAGCCACTATTCCAGTTTAACGCCGATCACTGAAAACACTGACTCATTTCAACCTGATGACCTAGGTAACTTGATCTCAAT
>JAOANK020137899.1:0-17598 GCA_026257165.2 Telfairia occidentalis
GAATAACTTCAATAACTACTTTATTGATGATAGAATATGTTTACATGCCATTGAGTTTTAGGACATAAAACCCAACAAGTCAAGGCAAACAAGAAGGCCAAGCCAACATCTTAGCTAGCATGATTGACGTTTTGGCTAAGAAACATGAATCTATGGTCTCTACTTGGGAGATCATGGCTTCCGTACAAGATATGTTTGGACAACCATCCTCACAAATCAAGCTTGAGGCCCTGCAATACCTCTTCAATGAACATATGCAAGAGGGATCATCTATTCAGGAACATGTTCTCAACATGATGGTACACTTCAACATGGCAAAGATGAATGGGGCTTTATCGATGAAAATAGTCAGGTTAGCATTATTTTGATCTCACTGTCAAATTGTTTCTTGCAGTTTTGGAGTAATGCTGCTATGAACAAGCTAAAGTACACCATGACCTTCCTCCTTAATGAGCTAGGACTTTCGAGTCCCTAATGAAATTCAAGGGGCAAAAGGGAAGGGAGAAGCAAATGTTGTTTTTTCCTCTAAGAAGTTCTACAGGGGTTCGACCTCTGGGACTAAGTCGGTACCATCTTCTTCAGGCCCCAATAAGTGGAAGAAGAAGAAGAGAGGTCAAGGGAGTCAGAAACAAGATAACCCTGTTGCAGCTTCACCACCGGCCAAGAAGACTAAGGTTGCTAAAGAAAACTGTTTCCATCGCAATCAGGAGGGACACTGGAAACAAAACTGTCTTAAGTATTTGGCAGAGAAAAAGAAGACTAAAGAAGGTAAATACGATTTACTTATGTTAGAAACTTGTTTAGTGGAGAATGATGATTCTGCCTGGATAATTGATTCAGGGGTCACTAATCACGTTTGCTCTTCTTTTCAAGGAATTAGTTCTTGGCAATAGCTTCAGACTAGCGAGATAACCATGCGGTTTAGGACGGGGCAAGTTGTCTCAGCAGTTGCAGTGGGAGGCTTGAAGTTGCTTGTACAAAAATCTTTCATTTTATTAGAAAATGTTTATGTAGTTCTTGGTTTGAAGAGGAACTTGATTTCTGTAAAGTGTTTGATTGAACAATCTTATTTTGTAACCTTTTCTTTAAATAAAGTGTTTATTTACAAGAATGATGTTCATATTTGTTCTTAGAAAGCAACGTGTATGTGCTAAGGCCATTAGCATCAAATCACTCCTTAATACTGAAATGTTCAGAACTGCAGTAGCTCAAAATAAAAGATAAAGGATTTCTCCTAAAGAAAATGCTCATCTTTGGCATCTAAGATTAGGTCACATTAATCTCAATAGGATTGGGAGATTGGTTTGGAGTGGGCTTCTAAGCGAGTTAGAAGAAAACTCTTTACCAGCGTGTGAGTCATGCCTAAAAGGCAAAATGGCTAAAGGCCTTTTACTAGAAAAGGTCATAGAGCCAAAGAACCCTTAGAGTTGGTACATTCAGACCTTTGTGGTTCGATGAATGTAAAAGCTCGAGAAGGGTATGAATATTTCATCTCTTTTATAAATGATTACTCAAAATATGAGTATCTCTATCTAGTGCAACATAAGTCTAAAGCCCTTGAAAAGTTCAAGGAGTACAAGGCTGAAGTTGAAAACTTTTTAGATAGAAAGATAAAAACACTTCGATCTGATCGAGGTGGAGAGTATATGAACTTGAGATGCCAGGACTATATGATTGTACATGGATTACATCTCAACTCTCAACACCTAGTACACCTCAGTAGAATGGTGTAGTAGAAAGGAGAAATAGACTGCAATTGAACATGGTTCGATCTATGATGAGTTATGCTCAGTTACCTGACTCGTTTTTGGGCTTATGCAGTATAGACTGCAGTTTATATCTTGAACAATGTTTCGCCCAAAAATGTTTCAAAAACACCTTGTGAATTGTGAAAAGGTTGTAAAGGTAGTTTATGACACTTTAGAATTTGGGGTTGCCCAATACATGTGCTTGAGGCAAATCCTAAGAAATTGGAACCTTGTTCAAAGGTATGCCTATTTGTAGGCTACTCCAAGGAAACGAGAGGTGGTCACTTCTATGATCCTAATGAAAATAAAGTATTTTTATCGAAAACTACTACATTTTTGGAAGAGGACCATATCAGGGACCATAAACCACGTTGTAAAATAGTATTAAATGAACTTTCCAGAGAAACTACTGAATCTTCAACACGAGTCGTTGAAGAGACAACAACATCAACAAGAGTTGTTGGTGTTAGTGCATCTAGTCAGGTACATACACCTCAAGAGTTGAGGATGCCTCAACGTAGTGGGAGGGTTATGGACTAATCTGCTCGTTATATGGGTTTAACAGAAACCCTAACTGTCATATCAGATGGTGACATTGAGGATCCATAGTCTTATAAAAAGGCAATGAAGAATGTAGATGGAGATGAATGGGTTAAAGTCATGGACCTTGAGATAGAGTCGATGTACTTCAACTCAATTTGGAATCTTATAGAGCAGCCTCATGGGGTAATGCCAATTGGTTGCAAGTGGATCTACAAGAGAAAAAGGGGTGTAGATGGAAAGCTGCAAACCATTAAGGCTAGATTGGTGGCAATAGGTTATACCTAGGTTGAGGGGGTGGCCTATGAAGAAACCTTCTCACCTATTGTCATGAAAAAATCTATCTATATACTCTGGTCCATTGCCTCATATTGTGACAATGAGATTTGGCAAATGGATGTCAAGACTGCTTTTCTAAATGGTAGTCTTGAGGAGACCATTTACATGGAACAACCATAGGAATTCGTAGCGTAAGGTCGAGAGCAAATGGTTTGCAAACTGAATCAATCAATTTATGGATTGAAACAGGCGTCTTGATCTTAAAATTTAAGATTTGATAATGTAATCAAGTCTTATGGTTTTGATCAGAATGTTGATGAACCTTATGTCTACAAGAAAATCATCAACAATTCAGTAGCATTCTTAGTCTTGTATGTGGAAGATATCTTACTCATTAGAAATGATGTAGGTCTACCGACTACTGTAAAGAAGTGGCTGGCGGCCCAATTCTAGATGAAAGATTTAGAGAGGCGCAATATGCTATATGGATTCAGATTATCAGGAATCATAAGAACAAGACGCTAGCTTTGTCACAAGCATTGTATATTGACAAAAAGCTTAATCGATATTCAATGCACAATTCCAAGAGGAGTTTACCACCTTTCAGGCATGGAATTGTATTGTCTAAGGAATAGTGTCCTAAGACTCCTTAAGAGGTTGAGGAAATGAGACGGATCCCTTATGAATCGGCTTTAGGTTGTGTACTAGACCTGACATGTGCTATGCAGTGAGGATAGTCAGTAGATATCAGTCCAATCTAGGATTTGATCACTGGACAACTGTTAAAATCATCCTCAAGTATCTTAGGAGAACGATGGACTACATGCTTGTGTATGGTGCTAAGGATTTGATCCTTACAAGAGACACTGACTCCGATTTTCAGACCGATGGGATTCTAGAAAATCTACTTCAGGATTGGTGTTTACTCTTAACAGAGGACCTATAGTATGGAGAAGTACTACGCAAGGTTGTATTGCTGACTCTACCATGGAGGTAGAGTATGTTACTGCTTGTGAAGTTGCCAAGGAGGATGTATGGCTCCAAAGCACATCACCCTTTATTGTGATGATTGGTGCTGTGGAAAATTCTAAAGAGCCTAGAAGTCAGAAGAAAGGAAAGCACATAGAGTGCAAATGTCATCTCATTAGGAAAATAGTGCATCAAGGGGATGTGATCGTCACGAAGATCGCTTCGGAGCACAATATTGCTGATCCATTAACAAAGCCCTCACGCCTAAGGTGTTTGAGGGTCATCTAGAGAGTCTAGGTCTACGGGACATGTATATACTTGACTAGGGAAAGTGGGAGTTCTATTGGGGTTTGTGCCCTAGTTTATTTAATTGATGTACTTTACATTTAGTTTGTATTTGTATTGACACCCACTAGCTTTAGGACAAGAGGGAGATTTTTAGGGTTGATGCCCTAAATCTCGTGGTCTTGTAGTTCGTAATTTTTATGTGCGCAAATTATTTATTTAATAAAACAAGAGTTGTTTTATTCGACATTTAGTGTGCATAAACCTAATATAATAAACTAAGATCCAAGGTTATTTTATGAAAACGTAAACATGTATGTGGAGACATGCAAGAGGATCATATTTAAGAAATAACCTAAATGGTTTGTAGTATACGGACAAGGTTGGGTGCCTTATCCTAGTGACACTACGGATACGACCCGCTTTGTGATTGTTACACGTGTTGTAAAGTGTCACAAACGTTTCGATCCTAAGTGTTCACATGGACACATGTGAGTGGGGGTATCCTATACATGTGAGACATGTATAAGGTCGGACTGCGAAATTATTCGTCTCTCACTATAACACCATTTCTAATAAAGACTTACATTTCACTAGGATGATCATAGGTAACTCGACCTTAATCCTGAGTCAGTTGTGAACTTCTATTTGTGAAGGCAATCCTTTGATTAGTATGGGTGAGGTGGCAAATCGCCGACTCAATAAGCCCACCTTTATGGGGATTTATCTAAGAAAGGAGCTGGGAACTCAACTGTACAAGATTGACATTCACAAATTTAGAATTGCTCCCTTAAGAGCTAATACCGAGGCTTGAACAATGAGGCACCTCACCCTCTCCCTAGCCAGAAAGGGCTCTAGCTCATAATTGGACTATGACTATATTGTTCATTAGAGATATAGGTGGTGCTCAAGGAGTTAGAGGAAACACAGGGGTAAAATGATAATTTTACCCAACTATGATTACGAGCAATTGTGAAGGGTCGACTTACTGTTGATTGATTGTATCCATGGACATTAAACATTATACTATTCAGGAGAATAATATTTGAATATGATTCAAATATTTATTATATAAATGAGGTTTATATAATAATTTTTTAATTTGAATGAGATTCATATTAAAACTATAAGTTATGTGGGAGATATTATTTGAATATGATTCAAATAATATTTGTTTTAATTAATTCAATGTTAATTAATTATTCATTTATATATTAAATGAGATTTAATATATATATTATTTAAAATTAAATTAAACGATAACTACCATTGGGAGTTATCACGTTGGGAGTGGGGAGTGATTTTCTCAACCCATTTCCTTCCCTCTCTAATTCTCCTATTTTTTTATGAACGGCAGAAGAGAAAATTTTTTGAAGGTTGAAAAAGGTTAGAGCTCTCTACAAGATTCTCTCTACCAAACTCTCCCCCTCAAAAGGTCTATACTTCCCTACCAAATTTCTTGAGACCACGGTTCTAGGACCTAAGATCCTAGAGAAAAAGGGTGCTTAGTTTATGTGGTGTCCATTGGTGTGATCTTGCTGTGTTTTGGAGAATTCGTGACCAGTTGGGAATAAAGTGAAGAATAGTTTACTTCAACGGTAAGTAAAAATTGTTTCTTCCCTTTAATTCTCTTCCCCAAATTGCATGTTGAATTCTGTGTTTATCTTGTAGTTTTTATTCTATGTTTTTCATGAAATTCGAATTGGGTTAAATTAAAATCACGTAGTGATCAATGGCTTCTGCTGGGGATTCAATCCCTTCATAGCCAACAAGTCTGATAACGAGCTCATCATCTACTGATAACCCAAGTTGCACTGCTACATCTTGGAGAAGATAGTGCACTCTCCATCAGGTATATAAAAGGTATGAGGCTACAGCCTCCATTGCTCCACAAGCGCATTGATTAAGTGCCAATCCAATCGTATGAACCCTAGTTTGACGAATCCGTAAAACCTAGAAGTACGAAGTGCTGGCTCAATCAAAGGATGTAGTGGGATGGTGCGATCAACTACTACCTCTCTACGTAGGTAGTGCAACTCTGCATCACACTGGCCTTGCAAGACTAATTCTTATCTGTGTGACGCTTGAAAATACAACAACAATCGATTAATCCGCCCTTGATTTAGATTCATCATCTAATAAAAATAACATAATCTTTAATTCAAATAACATACAAAATTTTAATTAAAAATTAAATTTATAATAATATAAAATTCTACTTAAGTATCAAATTACACCAACTGACAAAAAATGCTAATCAAATCTACAATTTACAATAACATAAAGCTCTAATTAAAATTCAAATTAGACTAACATAAAAGATATATAAAATGCTAATTAAATATGAAATTGTAGGTAAGTTCGTAGGGGCAATCCAATTATAAGTAACTATAATGACGCTTCTCTTTGTCTCGAAGGACAACTCCATCGATTGTAACCAAGTTGATTACATAACCTACATCTTTATTGGACGCTTGGTTCTCTCCAATTTATTTTATTACAAATACATGTACTTCTTGGTCTACCTAGCCATCTCAATAAATCTAGATTAGCATGTAGTATGGGTAAGTTCGGTAGAAGATTATATGACTCATCCCAATCATTGGTGTTTTCATGAGTTTTTGTGTTAATTTGTAGGTACCAAGCTTAATTAAAGAAAATATGATTTTCAGGTTGTTCGGGTAAAAAATCAAGTTTAAGAGGACAAATTTTGGCTAAGAAAAGAAGAAATGAGGCCAAAGTACAAAGGGACACGATGAGGCAGTGTTGAGACGCCATGCCTAGGCGTTGAGACACTAAAATTTGCTGGAAATATGGAGCTGTGATCCTCAGCATTGAGACACTGCTCAATAGCATCAAGACGCTGATGAACATCATGAAGATAGTGCATGCGTGCATGCCTCACGTCTAGGAGGCAGCGTTGAGCGTAGCGTGCCAACGCGCACACTCAGTGTCGCGCATCAACACACGCACGCGTCTAACCCTTCCTCCACATGTGTAATGCCAGCAGCATTGCAATGTCGTGCAATGCCCTGCTCGACGCCTAGCACCTGCACGCTCATGCTTTACTTGACGCCTAGCGCCTGCAGCGTCTCGATGCTACCGAGGGTGTCTCAATGCCATTAGTGATGGCACACTCACCACATCTGCATGCTTCCAGCCTCTTGCTGACCACGAAGTACCATCAAGACGCTTCTTCTAGTGTCTCGATGCTACACAATGTTGTACACCCTAAATGAAGTTACACCGCACGCCTTTGGACAAAATATTGCAACGTCGACATGCGGTAGGCAGAGAGCTAATTATAAGCTCATTTCTTTATCCAAATTTGGGGAGGCCATTTGGAGAGGCGATTTTGCACAACAGAGCATGGTCTTCTAGAGGGTGTAGAAGCTTCCCATAGAGTCGCCAGAGCGATCTGAGGCTCGAGATTGTGGGTCTTACGTCAGGAACGAGTTAGGCACGCAGCTTTCAGAGTTTTCTTTTCCTTTTCTAGATTTAGTTTCGTTTTGTAAATTCTTGATGGAGTCTCTTTTTTAGTTGTGAATTTGAGTGGTGGGATTCTGCCTTGACACATTGTAGTGCATTGTGACGTTTTTAACGCTTTATTAATTTAGTGGACTTTTCATATCCCATGTAATTATTTATGCTTTTACTTGCTAAAGGCTTTTAATCTTCTGATCAAAGGTTAAATGATTTACATGATCTAAGTTTTAGCTCGAGAGAGTAAGGTTTTGACTAGATCTCAAATGCATGACTTTAATAGCCCAATGTGATGGGCAGAGGTATATTTTAGAGAAACGTGTGTTATTATCTCTAGAGGGTTTGTTGTGAACTATTGTCTTCACAGAAATGCGATAAGTATGCCTCAGCAATGAAGAATGGTATAGAAAAGGAAGACAAAGAATGCTCAAGTATAAGCAATGGTACAAGTAATACTGGAATATTTCTCAGTTACCCAAATCTTAACAGTTAACAAGCTAGCTTAAGTGATGTGTTGAATATGAGAAAGAGAAGGGAAGACAATCATTTCAGTTGATTTTGGTATAAAAAGAAATCGACGCTTCTCTATCTACTAAGAGGGTACGAACATTTACAAAAAGGGGTAGTTGATGGTATTTAGCTAAGCAACACAATACTGCAGCATTTTCTAGGAGTGAGATAGTTTACTCTGTAGATCGGCTTATTTAGTATACTCACTCTATCGAGTATAATATACTAAAATGAGAATCCTATTTATGTCTAATGTCAGATTTAGAGTTACTTTGTTACCCTTTTAGTCTTACAGCTTCTTCATTATGTCTAATGAGTCTACGACATGAAGTTTTATCACATTTGTCGTATCTTTTCAACTGGTTTCCACTACCACTTTACCTCAGTAAGGACACTAGATAGCTAGAACTACCGATGGCCAACTAGGGAGCTCACGACTGCAACAAGTGAAGAAGAAAAGAACTAGATTAGGGCACTTCTCATTTTCCAGATTTAGCTACAACAATGTTTTAGCTTAACTCACTCACCATCAACTACCCACGAAGAAGTTAGCTACAACTCATATTAATGTGATCAAAATGTTGTTTACCGAGAAGGTCTAAATACAGAAAAAACACAACTACAACGAAATGAAAGGTTGAAACAAAACATAAATCGAATAGTAGCTGAAATAAAATGAATTAAAGACAACAATCAGAGATGCTGAGGTGCAGACGACAGCAGAAGCTCGAGAGGAATTTCTTCCTTCTTCGGCCACCCTCTCTTTCTCTCTTGACTTTTGTGCGCTCTTTTGACCTAAAATAGCACCAAGCTAAGAAATTTTCATCGTGCCCTCCTAATTTCATGTTGTAAGAATAACACAAATCGTGCCTTTCAAGGACGTCACATATGTCCCAACAGAAAAGTGTTCGTACAGAACTGGAATCTGAGAATATTCTGCTTGTTGCTATGCTGCAGCATTTCATGTGCCAAATGCTACCAAGTCGTTCTGCATATTTCTCTCTTACAAGAACAGGCTTCTTGTTCTACTTTTCACTCCTTATTCACTTGTGTATAAATATAACATTTGGATCAGTGTGACATACTAATATAAAGCATGCAAACTTATTAATCTCAATGTATTATAGGTTATTCTCATTTTATAGCATCTTAAGCACAGTCAAATGTTCAATATTAGAGGTATAATAACTCTCTTTTAGAGAGTTAACATGAACCGTGATGACAAGCGGGTTTGCCCTGAGTTCGAGATAGAATGGGATCACAATGAGTCCACTAAGGGGTGATAATTGGTGGGTAATTCGTAATGACTTGCTAGGTGTTTGGGTAATAGACCAAGAGGTTGAGTCTACGTGCTTAGTGAGAGATTAGGTAACCTCGAGAGGGGGAGCCAAACATTAGTTAATCTCAGCTCATAACTGCATGGCGATAGAAAAGTTCATTGTTAGTAAAGTTTAGGGTCACAAAGCATATCAATTCGGTTAGGGCATGCTCTCCTTATGTAACCTCCATCTATCTAGAAGTAAGAGTATTGTAACTTAGATTTCTCTTTAATAATTGATTCTCTAAATAAAATGAGGTGTGACTATCTGTGGTACTTAATCAAACTAGAAACCCAATCCTGAGGATGACACTCGTACACTCAATTTTACTATATTAAAACTGACTAGTACAATGTGGTATTCACACACCGTGTGCTGCAATCAATCATCAAATACTCAAGCCAATGGTTTTATTTTCTCTTCCAAAACCCTTTTGTTTGGAATATGATAACCAAAATTTTCCTTTATCAAATTTTATAGTGTCAATACATTAATGGAAGGCTTAGATCCCACTGCATCACAAAATTCTATAGTTATCATATTCAAATCTAATTGAAAATGACTCTAATTTAATTCTGAGTGTGCATAAGAATATTGCTCAATGTATTTCGTTATCTCCCAAAGGTTATACACTTTGTTCAGCATTGCACGAAGTCTCTATTTGCAGCCATTTTCCCACTTCTTACATCTAATTACCCATTTTGATTGTGCCGACTCTACAACTTCATATGGTTGTTGACTCTTAACAACAAAACGTTTTACAATATATTGCATAGTTTGTTTATCTTTAAACCTGAACCCCTTGTATAGCAGATCATGCTCAACAGCAACTAGTTCCATTATAGGATCATGTTCTACAGTAGTATTGATAACATCAATATCCAAATCATTCAACGTGTCTGAAGGGATATCATGTTCATGACCCTTAAAATCCAATTTATCGAACTCATCTTCTGTTGCAGCTCTCAGTTTAATAAATATATTTTCAGCAATTAAATTCATATCATCACTCTCTTCATCACATGGTGGTATAAGTAATTCAAGCTCAGATTCAAGGCATTGGCTGACTTCAAGACATTGACTTGGCATTTCATCCACTAATGGGATATTTACTACGTTTTTAACATTCACGTATAATTCCACTATATGTGGGGAAGACAATGCAATTGAGAACATTAAATTCAATGTCCGATGGTTCGAAATTGGAATAGGAATAAATATAGTAGATCCTAAAGGTGTTTGATTAGCGTGTCTATAAACTATTTCTATCTCATTCTTACTCACATCTATTTTTAGGACTGATCCCCATGTCAACAAAATATTCAAATCCAATACTACTATAAACTGTAAAACCTTCGCATGACGTTTGATCATGTTCAACCCCATTTACACCATCAACCATATAGCCATTCATATGTAAAACAACTACCAAACATTTAATTGTCATTCTCTATCCTACAAAAATAACACATGTTCTTAAAGTATGTATAATTATACTAATCCAACAAACTACTCAAAATTAAATCAAATCAATTAAATTCTAAACAAATAAACTAATCAATTGAATCTTAAAATTATACTGCATGTAATCATAACGAATAACAAACTAAAATATACTATAAAACAAGAAAAAAAAAACAAAAAAAAAATAACAAGACTTTGAATCAAAATAAAAGTATGAATATAAAAATTTCAAAATAACAAAAAAAATAATAAAAAAAAAATTATAACCAATTATAAGAAATTATAACGAAATAATAAAATTATAAAAAATACATACAACGTACAAAATTATAACAAAACTATAATAACAAAGAATATTATAATACATTAAAGTAAAGTTATAACGAAACTATAACAAAAAAAAGTAAAAATATATAAAAAATAACAAAATTATAACAAAGTATAATTATAATAAAATTTAATAACAAAAGTATAATTATAATTATAATTATAACAACATATTTGATCTAATACATAAAAAAAAATACATCATTGTAACAAATTATACCAACATAACATAATACATACAAAATAATAAAATAAAATAAAAACAGCATAAAAAAACACAGAATTATAATCAATAACAAAAGAAAAGCTACAAAAAAAGAACACAACATTACAACAACATAACAAAAAAAGTATAAAAAACAGCATTAGTAGAAAAAAAAATCAATGATAGAAAACGACAAAAAAAAAAAAAAAACTTACCTTTGCACGAGTGGTCCTAAGGTTTAAAGATGAGAATGATGGCGACCTACATTATAATATCAATAATCAATAAATATGAAGTTATAACTAAAAAAAACAACAAAAGGTTCAAAAACATACTTTATATAATCTCTAAGTAGACCCAAGCGGGATGCGGCGGCGATGAAATCAGGCAACCTCACGGCCGAACAGATGCACCAGTGCGGATTTAAAAAAAAAAAAAAAACAGAAAGTGAGCAAGGCAAGGGGAAGGAGGAGTACAGTTAAAACGAGTGTATACGTCTCTTGGATACACGACAAGCGTCATGTGTAAAGCTCTGTGTGAAGAGACGACATACCTCTTATTTTAAAAAATAAATAAATTTTTGTCTGAATTACAACGGCGATAAAACTTTTTAACAAGCATGGTGTTGAATTTTTTAAAAATATATTAAAAAATAAGATGTAGTACCAAGTGAGGTGCCACATACCATCGCGACAGTTACAAAAGCATTATTTTTGAAAAATGTTTCAACGTAAGTATATTTTGAAAATAAGTTTCTAAATTTTAATTTTATATCTAATACATATATTAATTTTAAAAATGTAAATACATTATAGATTTGCTAGAAAGAAAGTTTAAAGTTCAAGAATTTATTAGACTCTTTTAAAATTCAGACCTTAGATACTTTTTTTTAAAGTTTAATAGATTTATTAGACAAAAAATTAGTTCTAACACTAAGCTTGTAAGTTAACCTTTTGATTAAAATTTAAAATCCATAAAATTAACCTTTCTTATTTTGAGTGGTAAAAAAAATTATATGGAAATAAACATTGGAGTTGCTTTTATAATTGTGCAATATATTGGATTAGCAAAAATAATATCTTGTATAAAATAAAAAGATGTCAAACAAAGGAACAAACTCCTTTGAACGATCTAACGACAAAGATACGTGTCGAACAAACACATCACACGACGTTGGACACTAAGAGATAGAGGAGCAACCCTTACTCAAGTAACGTCTCCTTAGTCTAATTCAATATGAATGTGTTATTGTAGAATTAATTAAGGGATTAAGTTGTTGAATAATAATGGAGGAAAAAATAATAAGTTTTGTTTTATTAAATTAAGGGGAATTTCAAAAGAAAAAATTTTAAATAATGGCAATTTCGTAGATAAAGGAAATTAGGGGGATTTTATTTTTGGGAAAAAAAATAAAAAAATAATGACAATTTTGTAAATAAAAGAAAATTAGGAGGATTTTATTTTTGAAAAAAAGAAAAAAATAAAAATAATGGTAATTTCATAAATAAAAGTAAATTAGGGCTATGGTTAGGGGTTGAGGTGACCTATAAGTACCTTGTTAGGGACCTATCCACCATGCCATCTTATTTTTCCAAAAACAAATTTCCCCTTTCCTTTTTCCCTTCTCCTCTTTCACTTAAAAAGGTCTTTCCCTTCCCAAAAATTTTCCTCTCTCACACTCGCCTCCCTTCCCGACGACACTAGTGGGCGGTGGTAGTAGGTGGCTGACAACATGATTTCTTCCTTTTTCTCAATTTTCTTCTACTTTTCTCGCTCCGTTCGAGTTCCTCTTTTAGGGACGACTTTATAGAGTAGGTAAGGCAGCGGGTTCTCGGTCCTTGTATTTTTCTCGAGATTTTTCCTTTTTAACCAAGTTTTTTCTTGTGTCCAGCAACTAGAGAGAGACATTTTTTTGTGAAACAAAGGGTCTAAAAGAAGCATGGAGACAAGATCTACTCGTTGGTGGAAGTGAAATCACATTCAGAGTTGAGGTGAGGCGGCACGCCCGGTAGAAGCACTCTGCAGCGGTGGCATTCAAACCACACTTGGCGGCGCTTGGGAGCTCTGATCAGGGCAATTTCGGAGGCGTTGAGTTCCTAAAGTTGAGTAGAACAGAATTTGATCGTTGTTCACTCATTCGAGGCAGTGCATGGGTAGCACGTGATGGACAATGGTGGCGCGTGAGCGGCTGCTGAACCAGAAAGAACAGTGTCTTCACTATAGCAGTTGCCCTTCAAAAACCCTAAGTTTTCTTTGTAATTGAAGCTTAATTGGAATTTAAAAAATTAATTAGGAATTTTTGGGAATTTGGACTTAGGTTGCTAAAGGGATCAAATATCGAATCACTTAGGAGTCACTTGTTGTTTTCTTTAGAATAAAGGTAAGTGGCTTTACTCCTGGATAAACCTTTCGGCTAGGTAGGAAAATTGTATGACTTCTTTGATATATGTATTGAATATGCCTATCGTATGTGGTGGGAGAAATTTGAGCATGAGGGTTTGATATTGTGTTGAGCATGATGTGTGAATTTGTTGTTTATGTGGATATTAGATGTCGTGGGCATCGGTTATATGTGGATTATGGATGATAGGGGCATCGTTGGTATTTTGTACGTTGGATGCCTCACAGCTTCGATTGTATGATATGTGATTGTTTTGGACCTACGAATATTATGGAGTGTGTGTTGCATGAACATATGTGAGCAATACTCTATCTTCTGAGTTTACATTAAAGATATCTATGAGATGCATATCTTTGTTGTGTGTTCATATTGAGGTTCTGAGGTTTCTCCATGAGATTACATATCTCTACTGAATTTTATATTGAGGACCTCCATGAGATTGTATAGTAGAAAAATTACCTGGATCCAATCAAGAACCCAGAGCAGCGGAAGCGAGTGCATTGAATAAAAAATGCAGATTGCAATGGCTACTTTTGATTAACAGGATTTTTACAAAAAAAAAAAAAAAATACTTTTCGAAAAACTTACCTTTGGGGTGAGAAAGGCATAAAGAAGATGTCGGAGAAACTCCACATGATCTTTCGAGCTATCCTCGATTGCTAAGAATTGGTATGTGGGTACAATTTGGGAGAACTCAAAAGAAAACTAATTTTCTTCTGGCTCTTAGGAGGAGAGGGAGACCATGACTTACCCCCTTAGGTTTTAACTATAAGTTTCCTTATATAAACCAAAATCCTAAGAGCTTTTAAATTCTCTAATTTAATTATGAAAATTAAAAACTCTTTTTAATTTCCATAATTAATTGTTCACATCTCATCTCATGGGTTTGGATTCATGGATTTTTTCGATAGACCCTAACACTGAGTCATACGCATTGGACTTCCAAAACTCAATAGACTCATTTCCAATGTAATTGGGCATAAAGTTGATTCAACTATCTAATTGGACTTCAAAGTCCAATTGGCCAAATTTTTAATTAATTAGTAACAAATCTAATTTATTATTATTAATCAAATTAATTAATCCCAATTTGTAATTAATAATAAAGCTAATTTATTATGAATATTCAAATTAAAATATCTAATTCTTAATTAATTAATAATAAATCTAAATTAAATAATCTTTATTGTTTAATTTTATCCCAATCAATTGTTCGTTGCAGAGGTAACAGGCTAGCAAGAGAACCTTATGGACCTATAGCTTTAAGCTCTAATGGTTAAGATTTGTTAATCAAACTCTTCAATTAATCAATCCCACCATTAACCCAAGGTAATTTCCCTATAAACCTGAGGTTGCACTCTCACACTATAGATGAGTTATGTCCACGAATATAACCATAACAGTTCATTTGATCCTTCACAAAGTGACTCGTGGTTCTAGTTGGATGAAATTATCATTTTGCCCTTGTCCCCACCTCTTACTCCTCATGTACCACTAGTTCTTTAATAAATAGCCTTCCATGAATCTCATCATGAGAAAATCTTCCTTGGGGTATCAAGAAAGCGAGTACCCAGTTATCCAAGTCTCGAACGAACACATTAAGAGAATCACTTATATATACACTAAATATGGAGAAGTGCACACTTTGCACATTCCACTATTGAGTGGCTGTGAATTCCATCTTGTATAGGAATGTTCCCAATTTTCTAATTGAATGCATTCCCACGACACTAGGTTTATTGAGCGAATAAATAAGTCACTCTCACCATGCTGCTCAAAGAAACACCCGCATAGACAGGAGGTAATAACACACTCCTGATTCAGATCAAATGACCTATGAACATTCTAGTGATGTGTTTACATTTTCTTTCAACGGTCTTACAAGAAACATGCAAAACACATCGCGGTCCAGTCTTATGCAATCCCATTGCATAAGATACTTCAACTCGCATGTCACCACATGAACGATTCGGATAAGATTATTTGTAACAGTTACAAAGTAAAACGTATCAACAGTGTACTAGAATAAGGTCCCCAAGTCTATCCATGTACTGTAGACCATTTAAGCCACTAGTATTAAACTTGATCCTCTTGTATGTCTGATACATACGAAGTTTAACAACACATCCAGTGTCTAAGGAGCGATTAGACATTGAATGTCTCTAAATTTGACAAGATGCAGAAATAATTTTTTAGTTTATCTTATTTACATAATTATGAAGTCACGAGCTTTGGCATAAATCCTAACATGTATATCTCTACTGTGTGTCTATTTTAGGATCCTCTATGAGATGGTATGTTTTTGTGTAAGACAGAAAATAGGTCCAATATGAGATGTATGACTGTTTGTGCTTGCATGTCCGACCCGGAGGTCGGGGTTACTTATTGGGTATTTTTATACTCAACCTATTCCTCTTTTTTTTTTTTCCAAGAAAGAATAAGGGCTACTAGAGTAGTTGGGAAGAGTGGATTGTAAAGGGTCGTGGTCACAAATTCAGTTGTCCACTTACTATTGGTCTTTTTCCGTTTTATTTAATAGATTTCAAACAATTGTTTAGTCTTTTGAACGATCATCTGCTTGTGCTTAGTTCACCATTTGTTTTTTTTTTTAATCGAGATCCCAATATGATTTAATTAAGTTTGAAACTTACTTATTTTATCTATATTTATAATAAAGGTCATTTTTAGTATTTGAGTAATTTGTAAATCTTTTAACTATGAGAATGCATGCTAATAGTGGCCCTAAGTGGTTTATGTGTAGAAGTTATGTCGCTACAACTCACCTCCCTAAACCTTCCAGAGACCCTCCACCTGCTCTTTTTAAAGAGAAATTGATTAAGAACACCATAACCTGCAAGAGGTTGGATATGGGACGGTCGCAGCTCTACAGGCCTAACTGGAAGACCTAAAAGGCAAGATAGAGAAAAGAATCAAGCTTTTGTCATGTTAGTGTTGGGATTGGTCTCCTAAATCTCATGGGACCTCGTCGTTTGTAACCTGTATATATGACAATTTATTTATTTAATAAAATAAGAGGTATTTTATTTGACATTTAGATCGTTTTAACTCAATCTAATAAACTAAGATCCTAGGTTGTTGAATGTAACTTAAACAGCATGTAGTAGACATACAAGTAGATTTTGTTCAAGTAATAACCTAAAAAGTCTGCAATATATGGATAAGGTTGGGTGCCCATTTCTGGTAACGTTGCGGATATGACCCACTTTGTAATTGTTACATGAGTTGTAAGTATTACAAACGATTTTATCCAAATCATTCATGTGAAGACATGTGAGTGGGGGTATCCTGTACAAAGAGTTTGTACAATACTGGACTGCAAATTAATTAATCTCTCGTTATAACACCGTTAACTGAAGACACTAACATTTCATATGATGAATATAAATAACTCGATCTTAATCCTGAGTGAGTTATGGACTATTGTCTATGAGGGCAGTCCTTTGATTTGTATGCATGAGAATGGCTCATGTCACCGACTCAATATGCCTACTATTTTGATGATTTGTCCAAGTAAAGAGTTGGGAACATAGCTACACAAGATGGAGTTCACTTCTTTCTGCTTTTAGGGAAAGTAGATAAATTTCTCCCTTAAGTGTTCCTTTCGGTTCTTGAACAAGGGGCCCTCTCTCTCATTGGCCTGAAAAGGATTTGTTTATGGTTGAACCACAAATAGGTTATTCATTAGAGGATCAGTGGGACTTAAGGAGAAAGAAGTAGCTACAAGGGTACAACGATAATTTTGACCTAGATGTAGTTACAAGCAATTTGTGAAGGATTGACTTATTGATCATTGGTTATATTCATGGACACAGAAATATATCTACAGTGCAAAGAGTATAGCTGTGGGTTTTTAGTGGAATGACCTAGAGTTAATGAAAGTTGATTTAATTAATTAAAGAGGTTGATTAATTTAATTTCGAATCATTGGAGCTTCTAATCTGTAGCTCCATTAGGTCCCCTTGCTAGCTGGTTAAGGGTAAGATAAGGATCAGTTAATTTTGGAATAATTTGAATTGTTCAAATTATTTAAAGAGAATTCTATATTAA
>JAOANK020138385.1:1715-17593 GCA_026257165.2 Telfairia occidentalis
TTCCCTAAGTAAAATCGAAAGGATTAATTGATAGCTAAGGAAATTAGAAATCACGATTCTCCGTGGACAATAATCAGTTTCTTGGGCCGCTTTATTACTATGATTGACCCGTGGACTTGTGGTAATGCATTATTGGGTGTGATCAAGTTTTTGGCACCGTTGCATGGAATTGGTATATTATCGAGGCGTTTGAGTAGATCTTAATTTAGGGTGTATTTATATGTGATTTTTTTTGTGTTGTTTTTGGTGTATGCAACATACTCAAGGCACTGATCCTGTTCCTTTTGATATAGAAATCTTAAAGAAGAAAGCATTGCTTGAAACGATGGCTGAGCAAGAAGGTAACCCAAGGACGATTTCTTTTTGAGATTATTTTCAGTAGACAGTCCCTAATGCTCAGCCAGGGATCATGAACACACCGATCAATGCCATGAATTTTGAACTTAAATTGAGACTTATCCAAATGGCTAGGGATTGCGCATTCAGAGGCTAAACTATAGATGACCCACATAACTATATTTGCTCATTTCTTGAGATTTGTAGTACAGTAAAGTTAAATGGGGTATCCAATGATTGCATTTGCTTACGCTTATTTCTATTTTCTGTGCAGGACAAAGCGGAGGATTGGTCGGAATCCTTACCAGCTGAGAGCATTACGACATGGGAAGAGCTTGCCCAAGCATTCCTAAACAAGTTTTTTCCCCTAGCAAAGATGCAGAAATTGGGGAATGAGATCAGTAATTTCAGACAAACTAATAACAAGCAGCTCTATGAGTCTTGGGAGAGGTTTAAAGAGTTTCTAAGAAAATGCCCACATCATGGCTATCTAGATTGGCTTCAGGTATAGTGTTTTTATAATGGTTTATCAAGTACTAATAAGTCTATTGTGGATGCAGCTACTTGAGGGTCAATTTTCTTCAAGACACTAGGGGTTGCTCAAGCTCTATTGGAAGATATGGCGCAAGTTATAATTGGTTATTAGAGAGGTTTACACAAAAAGTTGTGGGGAAATACGAATTCGATGAGGTAAGTTCCCTAAAGATCCAAATGGCTTCCCTAACTAATGCATTAAATAGTCTTGCGATGCCAGATAATACACAGCCCATTGCTTCTTTGGCAGCGTGTAATAACTATCAAATGAACCATGGGCAAGAGATGAAACAAGCCCATTATGTAAATCGAAACTTTGGATATCAGCAGCAAGCCCCCATTTAGAGTCAATTTCACCCTCAACAATCCTAGTTGCCGACTCACTACCACCCAGGTTTGCGCAAGCATGTAAGCTTTTCATATGGTAATATGAAGAATGTTTTGCAGGGACCCCTAAGATTTGCATCTTCCCCTTCCCAGCAACAATTTGACTATTAATCTCTGAAGGAGATATTGGGAACCTTGATAGGGAGTCCCAAAATAGAACAGTTCCCCTGGAAAATAAGGTAGAGAGTCAGGAAAAGGCCTTGAAGAACTTGGAGGTGCAAGTTGGCCAGATTGCCACCACACTGAACACGATACAAAAGGGTAAGTTTTCGAGTAATACAGAAGTGAACCATAAGGAGCACTGTAAGGCGATAACCTTGCGAAGTGGTAAGTCATTGGCCAAACTAGGATAGAGAGTTGAGGCGATCCCAACTGAACAAAAGGAGGATGCGAATGAAAAGGTGGAGAATCAGGAGAAAACAAAGGAAGAAGCAAAAAAGAAAGCTGAGGAGAAATTCAAGGGAGTGCCCAAGGATTAAGAAAACTGTTCTAACCCTATTTCTATTATTCTTAATCACATTCCCTACCCTCAAAAATTTCTAAAAAGAAAGATGATGCCCAATTTACTAAATTCATGGATATATTTGAAAAGTTGGATATTAACATCCCTTTTGTAGATGCATTGGAACAAATGCCAAACTATGTCAAATTCATGAAGGATGTCCTATCCAAGAAGAAAAAGTTTGGGAAATTCGAGAAGGTCAGTTTGTCAGAGGAGTGCAATGCAATCATACAGAAGAAGTTGTTTGTGATACTCAAGGACCCAGAGAGTTTTACTATTCCTTGTACTATTGGTAACATTTTCTGTTGCACGTGCACTTGTGATTTAGGTGCTTCGATTAACCTTATGCCTATGTCTATTTTTAGGAAATTAAACTTGGGTGCAATACAACCTACCACCATCTCTTTACAACTTGCAGATTGTTGTCTCACTTTTCCTAAAGGTATTATAAAAGATGTGTTGGTTAAAGTTGACAAGTTTATTTTCCCTGCAGATTTCATTGTTTTAGACATGGAGGAAGACATTGAGGTGCCCATTATTTCGAGACGACTAATCCTAGCCATGGGAAGGGCCCTCATCCACATTTAGTAAGATAAACTCACCCTAAGGGTGGACGAGGAAGAGGTAATCTTCAATATTTATCGGTCTATGCAATACCCAGACGAGGTGCATACTTGTAACAAGATAGATGTTGTAGATTCTGTTGTTGCTGAACTGAGATATGTGATGATGCCTTCTGCTGAGTTTAATGAGAAAAGCATACTGAATATTGATTGTGATGATATGGACACGTTGGATATTGATGATGTGCATGAATCTTTTAATGAGTTGTCTGTTTGCCCTATTGAGCATGAGCATGAGCATGAGCATGAGAATTTACATTTAGAATATATCCATGCATGTGAGTCTGAGAAACATCCTGTTGTTGAAATGAAGCTATTGCCTGATCATCTTAGATATGCATATCTAAGTGACTCTTCTGCTTTCCCTGTAATTATTTCTAATGATTTGAATAAGGTAGATGATGGTAGATTGTTATAGGTCTTGCATGCATATAAGTCTACTATAGGATGGTCGATTAGTGATCTCAAGGGTATAAGTCCTTCCATAGTCATGCATACAATTTTTATGGAGGATTCATATAGGCCATCTATTGAGCATCAGAAGAGGTTAAACCTTGCCATGAAAGAAGTAGTTAAGGTTGAAGTGCTTAAATTATTAAAGCAGGTACTATCTACACTATTTTTGATAGTTCCTGGGTAAGTCTTATTCAAGTAGTGCCTAAGAAAGTGGGGATGACTATACTTAAGAATGAGCATGATGAATGCATCCTTGCTAGAATTGTGATAGGGTGGCGTGTTTGTATTGATTATAGAAAGTTGAATAAGGTACTAGAAAATATCTATTTCCACTTCCTTTTATCAATCAAATGCTTGATAGACTTGTTGGATATCCATATTACTATTTCCTTCATGGTTTTTCAAATTATAATCATATTGCCATCGCTCTGGAGGACCAAGAGAAGACGACATTCACATGTCTCTACAGAACGTATGCCTTCAGGAGGTTGCCCTTCGGACTATGTAATGCACTGATGACTTTTCAGCGGTGCATGATGGTGATCTTTCATGACTTTATCAAGGACATCATGGAGTCTTCATCAACGACTTCTCAGTATTTGGCTCTACTTTTGAGATTTGTTTAGCCACCTCTTTGTTTTGTACCAGTGTTAGGACACCAACCTTGTCCCAAACTGGAAGAAATACCAGTTTATGGTCAAGGAAGGAATTGTCCTAGGCCACAAAGTATCAGCAAGAGGTTTGGAAGTTGATCGGGCCAAGATATCAATGATCGAACAATTACTACCTCCTGGGAACGTGACGGGAGTTCGCAGTTTTTCAAAAAGCACGAAACCCCTTTGCAATTTATTAGAGAAAGATTTTGTATTTCTATTTGATGATGCATGTCTAACTGCTTTTCATACTTTGAAAGAAAGATTGATATCTGCTCCTATTATTGTTGTGCCGGATTGGAATGAGCCATTTGAAATGATGTATGATGCTAGTGATTTTGCTTTAGGTGTTGTTCTAGGATAGAGATGTGGTAAGTTGTTTAAGGCTATATATTATGCTAGTAGAACTCTAGATAGTGTTCAACAGAATTATAATTCTATTGAAAAAAAGATGCTAGCTGTTGTTTTTGCTTTTGATTAGTTTAGGCCCTATCTGCTAGGATCGAAAATCATTATTCAAACAGATCACGTTGCTTTACAATTTTTGTTAAATGAGAAGGATGCAAAACTGAGATTGATTAGATGGGGGCTACTTTTGCAGAAATTTGATTTTGAGATAAAAGATCAAAAGGGTTGTGAGAATGTGGTAGTTGACCACCTATTGAGAATAGAAAATGGAAACATGTAGCAAAATCGACCTATTAGTGAGGATTTTCCTGATGAGAGTTGTATCATATGAGTACTAGCGTCCCTTGGTTTGCTAACTACGTGAATTATCTTGTCGTTGGACTGTTACCCCCCGATCTTAGCTCTCAACAAAGAAAAAGATTTTTGCATGAGTTACGCTTCTATCATTGGATGGCCTGTTATCTTAAATTTATGTTGTTGACCATGTAATTAGGCATTGTGTGCCCATTGAAGAGAGTGCACAGTTCATATTCCAGTGTCACTCTTTGCTGTGTGTGAGGTCACTTTGATCTCTCTCATACAGCCAGTCAGGTATTGTAGTGTGGTTTTTATTGGTCCTCACTTTTTAAAGATTATTATACTTTTGTGAAGTTATGCAATCGATACCAAAAGAACAGTAACATTTATAGACTCCATGAGATGCCTGCAAATTCTATTTTAGAGGTTGAATTGTTTAATGTATGGGGTTTAGATTTTATAGGGCCTTTTCCTCATTCTTCTGAGGGTCATGTTTATATACTTCTTGTTGTAGACTATGTGTCTAAATGGGTAGAGGTAGTAGGCACTAGGAAGAACGATGCCCATGTGGATTTAAAATTTCTGCATAAAAATATTTTCACATGTTTTGGCACACCACAGGAAATAATTAGTGATGAAGGGTCACACTTTTGCAATAAGATGTTTAAGTCTCTGTTAGCTAAAATGGGGTTAGGCATAGAGTGTATTTAGCATATCATCCTCAGATTAATAGACTTACTAAAATATCTAATAGGGAAATCAAGGAAATTCTGGAGAAAACTGTCAGAACGAGCAGAAAGGACGGGTCCCTCAAGCCAGACGATGCTATTTGGAGATATAGGATTGCTTTTAAAACACCAATTGCCACTTCCCCATACAATTTGTTGTTTGGGAAGGCATGTCACCTGCCAGTGGAACTTGAGCATCTAGCTTATTGGGCCATCAAAAAGCTGAATTTGGATCTCTAGGCGGGTGAGCATAGATTGCTGCATTTGAACAAGCTTGAAGAGTTCATGAGTCGAGCATACGAGAATGCTAAGGTGACTATGAAGTGGACCGCGAAATGGCATGACCAACGCATACTTCACAGGTCCTTCCTTTCTTGTCAAAATTTTTTATTGTTTAACTCACGTTTGCACTTATTTCCAAGAAAGTTAACTCTCAATGGTTAAGCCCATTCATAATCAAAGAAGTATCCCTTAAGGGTTCGTCGAGCTACAATCTGAAGATGGAGCGACCTTTAAGGTGGACGAACAACGGGTGAAGCCCTAACATGGAGATGAGGGGCGGAAGTTGGAGGACATCTTTCTGAAGAAGTTCCCTTGAGCTGAAAATTGGTATGTTTAGAGACGTTAAACCAAGCGCTTCTTGGGAGGCAACCCAAGTGTTTTTTGTTTTTCTGCTTTTACTAAGTTTTTTCTTTTGGTTAGAAGCCTGCATTGTTCTCATGGATTTGCCCATATCTCTCTCTCTTTTTCAGGAGCCATAGCACAATCGTACTCAGTCCACACGTTTGTCGTATAGTGGACCGTCCCATACTCTAGGCCAAAAATGATTATTTTCCTTGCTTTGTCTTTTTTTTTTCCATACAATGACGACAATGCATGTTTTTAAGGTTGGGATGGAGGTGTCCTGAGTACTGTGTTCTGATAGGCTAGATTTTTAAATTGTGTCCTCAGCTCTTAAGAACTGTGGCATGTCTGACGATTTGATGACGTCTGGAATCGTGGATAAATTTTTTTCGATTTGATTGGATGATATAATTGATTGTTCACTAGACTGTGTGCTATAATGTACAATTGTTGATTCTTGAATGCTGAGGACTATGAATTCTCATCATTTGCTGTGACATGTATGTGAGTTGAAATAGGGAGATTAGTAGGCATACTTCTTATGTGAGTTATGTTTGAAATCCTTCTTTGAATTCTTTGTATTTTGAGCACGCGATCCCCCTGATTAGAGTCTTGAAGGCTTAGGGTGTCGTTAATGAGGATAAACATAAGATGTTTCAAAATGGGTTGATTATTGGAGAGTGAACTTCTTAGTTAAAATAGCCTATGTTTTGCATGTTTTGTGCTAGATAAAAAGTTTAAAGAGGTTACTCCACCTTTGTTGTTGTACCTAAAAGTAATGAAGGAAAGTGAGTATTGTTCTAGGATAGATGAGCTGCTCGTAGTTGGATACTCAATGCGTAGGAAGTGGGGGTAAGCAAGAACGAAGGTAGCATGTATTGACTAGGCTTCTCTTTTAGCAAATGGGAAGGGTTTGTTGTATTGCTCGTAGTTGGATGCTTAGTTCCTAGGAATCAAGGGTAAGCCAGAACGAAGGCGATACAGCTTTCCCTCTAGCGAGAAAGTATATTTATATATGTATATATATATATATATATATATATATATAATAAAATAAGCTACCTTAAATTAGAATCACTCACTTGAAAATAACTTAGTGCTAGAGTAGAGGCATCTTGGGAAAAACTTCACTAACTGCACCTCGGGCTTATAGGGACTTGAATGGGATGGGCTTGCACTCATCCACTAGGCAGGATAAGAATTGGCCTTCAACTTTCTTGCTGATAGGATGTGCATAAACGTCTCTTTTATTGTGCTCATTATATGCCACTATGCATTGAGTAAAGAGTCTTAATTATGCAAGCATTGAAGTTCTCTTATATGTTTGAATTTTATTTTTGCTTGAGACTAGCAAAACTCTAAGTTTGGGGTAGTTGATAGCACTCCCAAAAGTGCTATTTTAGCACCTAAATCCTAGTAGTTTTATGGGCTTTCAGGTGTAGTTTGATGCTTTTATTGCTGAATTTGTAGAGACCGAGCTTTTAGAGGTGAAAATATAGATTTGGGTCAGTTCGAGTTGAAAAATGGGCCCAAGAATAGAAAAATTAGACAAGGAACGAAGAAATAGAGCCAAAACACAAGTTGACCCGAGCGTGCGACGCTGGGACGCCGCACATGGGTGTCTCAATGCCCAAGTTTAGTGTACACACACGCTGAAGAAGCCTGGTGTTTAGACGCTGCAAGCAAACATCTCAACGCCCCCACATGCCACCCACATGCCACACACATGCGCGCGTGCCCCAACAAGCCGCACAGATGAAGACCAACATCATCTCAACGCAATAAATGACCATACGCTCACCAGTTGCCTGTGCACCCTTCGCCCAGCCTCCGAAGTAGCATTTAGATGCTACTCCTTAGTGTCTGAATGCTACCACCATTTGTCCGTGCACACCAAAACACGCGTTTTGGTTGTCTGAGCATAGGGATGCTTAATGCTCTTTTCACCGCTAAGGTTAAGGGAGCTCGATTTTAGTGCGATTTTTGAGGGATTTAGACCAAAAACTTTGTGGGCTACGGTTTTGGAGTGTTTGAGAGGTCTTAGAGTGCTCGAGATTGAGTCTTCACACCTCGAGAAGCATGTCTACGATTGAAACGACGTGGATTTCTTCAAGGAGTTCCCTTTTTTCTCTCCATACTTGTTTAAGTTTGTTTCTGCATACTTTCTGGGCTGACTTCGATCATGTACAGTAGCTATATACTTTAGGTTTTAGAGTGTTGGGAGTTAAGGACTTTTTATATGACTTGATTTATTGTTGGAATGTATTTATTTCCTTTATGCCTTTCAATTGTAAGTTTTTAATGCCTTCAATTAACTATCCATTAGCTGTTTGGTTGATGCATTTATTGTCTTGCTTGAGAGAGAGGGTAATAAATTAGACCACGAAAGCTGAACATAGGTTCAGAGTGATAGGAAAACGTGCGAGGTTGTTGAAGAAAAATTTGTATGCCATTTATTTGTTCTAATTGCAAGAAATTGAATTAGGATAGGTGAATGTGAGTGGTTAAGCTCGAGCGAGGAAACCCGAATTAATGAAATTTTAGACTTGGGTAATTCGAAAGAAAATGTGTTCTTTTAGTAAATTGATCGTTGAATTAGCGTTAAACATACCAACACCCTAGAACCTCATTTCCCTTGATTAATCCACCGTTAGCATGTCTCGTTATTGCTTTCTTTAATTTAGGACTGTTGCATGTCGTTGAGTTCCCCATATAAAATCAAAAGGATTAATTGATAACTAAGGAAATTAGAAATCCTGATTCCAAGTGGACGATGCTCGGTCTCTTGGGTCGTTTTATTACTATGATTGACTCGTGTACTGGCGGTAACGTATTGTTAGATGCGATCAAAGTCTTGACAATTCGACTCTAAAATTTTGAATAATAGATATCTTTGTTTTGGCTACATACTTTTCTATTTATAAGTCTTCTCTTGTGATTAGGAAGCTTATTTGGTCAAATAATCCACATATCATTCATCCCATGGCTACTTAATTTCAAAAATAAAGATTTTCTACTTTATTTGAATCTTCCATTTTTCTACGAAAATCTTTGATCAATATTTTGGCAATCTTTTGCTAGAATAATGCTCCCCCATTCATCTATTGACAAAAGTCTTAAATCAATAGTAAATGAGCATGAATCTGTCAATAATCACTCAATTGATGCTTCAAATAGTATAATTCAATAATATGGGAATTCTCAAGTGTTCTAAATGCAAAACAAAGGCAAACCTAGCAATTCTATTAACAAAGCATAGAGACTTTATCAATTAAAGGGCTAAAATTCACCATAAAAGATTCCTAATAACTCTCTTTTGGAGAGTTATCAACCTCCTCTAGTTGTGGTCCTTAGGAGGTTGATAAAAAGGTTCCTCTAGAAAAAAGAGAGGATTCCCAGAGGACTTAGAGAGCCTCCAATTGCCCTTCCCATTTCGATGCAATGGAGGAGTCTGTGAGGGCCTTAACCAACTATGCCGCTCGAGAGCGCATGAGAGGCAATCCCTTTCACATGATGCATAACACGATGATAGACACTGTGTGTGTAAGTCCTTACTTCAGCTTTCTTCTGCATTATTACCATCACCAATTCTTGATCAAGCTTTCAATATGACTTGATTTGTTTTCCACAGGTTCTCTCCCATATCAACTTTACAACGTTGATGATGAAGGGTGAGATAGAGGCTCACCTTCACGACACTCGTGACTTGGAATGAAAAATAATGGTTGAGAGGCATAGTTCTAGGCCATGAGAGGATAACAAGACAAGTGTCGAAAGGAGATTCAAGTCTTGACAACTTTTGCAAAGAAGAATGATGGCCTCAAAGTGCAGATGACGGTGGAGTTGGAGTCTGAGCGTGCTTATTTGAAGGTCGCGCTAGTCGGTTGAAGGAAAAACTAGCTGAGCACCAAGCTTCCCACAACAAAATAGTGTCAATCAAGACTGAGGTCCTTTGCCTGAAGGAGAAGCTGGAGAACCACTCCACTTAGGACAAAGTTATAGCCATGGAGTCAGAGGACGAAGGTCTCCAATAGAAGCTGGGCAACTCAACGTTTTGGGAGAAGTTCTTTTAGAGCACTGAGGCCTTCACAGCTTTGATGAGTCGATTTAGGCTACATGGGTGTGATTCCCCTTGGATCGCCTCAAAGACACTCTTCTCGAGTTTGACCATGGACAAATCAGGAATTCTTTCAACGATCTTAAGATCCTTGCACCATTAAGGAGGAGAATGAAATGCATCGATTGGTAGTGGACGGGGTCCCGTCACCAAGTGCTTAACAACATTACTGCTCGGCGACCCCCAAGGGCTTCCACCTTCAGCCTTAGTAGTCCCGCCTGAATGCCATTTCTTCTCTTCTTTTTTACTTTCCTTATTTGTACTTTGTGTGTGTTCACGTTGGCCTTCAAAGGCCTCTTTTGTTATCCTCCTCTTTTCCCCCTGTTTTCTTTATGGAATGAAAAAATGACTCTTTTGCACACTTGATATTGTAGTCACAATGCTTTCTTTCTCTTTTCTTGTTACACTCATGTTAAAGAATTCTGTAAAAAAATGATTCATCTTATATTAGGGTCGATCGAAGTTGTATGTGGTTCTTCTGAGATCAGGTCTTAGCTCATCTATCAGGTGCCAGTTTAACTTCGGATGAGAGTTCAGTGAAGTTGTTTGTGGTTTTTCTAGATTCGGTTGTAGCTCATCTATCAGGTACCACTTCGACTTTCAATAAAAGTTCGTCGAGGTCGTTTATCGTTTTCCCATACTAGGTCATTTGTGGTTTTTCTTAAACCAGATTGTAGGCTCACTTATTGGGCACCACTTCGACTTCGGATAAAATTATATTAAGGTCGTTTATGGGTTTCTCAGATTAGCTCGTAGCTCGCCTATCGGGCGCCACTTCGACTTCAGTTAAAAGACGCTTAAGGACTATTATACTTCTCCTGGTGCTTCGAGGACACTTTTCTTTATTCCCATCTTGCCTTGCGGTCTTAGGGCAAGAGAGTTTTGACTTACTTTATTGTGAGTTGTTGACTTCAGCTGACCATTACTTTTAATTTTATGAGGCTTGGACTTAATTTTTTTTTCCATTCTTGGTTTCTTTCTTTCCTTTTATCCTTCATGGGTGGCTTTATTAGTCACACGCTTGGTGGTAGATGCAAACATCATAACTGCAGTGCGACACACTAATTGGTTGGGGAGGGGATCTTGGTTGTAGAACAAAATACAGTTTATGATGGGCCACATTTGATGTCATTAGCTACATGTTGCGTAGGCATGATTTGGGAAGATACGCCTTCTGGTCTACGCGTTCAAATCGAGAGTTGCTCCTTTGTTGCACCCTTGTGAGCCGTTAGATAAGGACTTGATCATACGGTCAGGGAGTTACAACGTCTTCTACTTAAGTTGAGGAGATAAACTTTCTCTTTCGAACTTTCTGTCATTCATAAATTTGTCTCCTTTCATTAACCTATCATCTACTTGTCATGGGATCCCCTTACAATTGTGATAGCCCAGTCAATGATCTGTTCGACGTGGGGTTCGAGGGATACTCTAACGACACCTGATAAATAAGACGTCTCAGTCGTTCACCTTGTCATGCTTCTATATCTCCTCCTTGTGCAAAGTTGTGAAGGGTTTCTACTTCTGTCGCTCTGATGAATCCTTGGAGGGCTTCCTTCTCCACTACCAAGAACCAATGGTTGGGTTATAAAGCCCCTGCCTGACTTCTTGAACCAAGGGATTGGGGCTTTACATGAGGGCTTCTAGGCCCCTAATGATTATCATGGAGTGATCGAACTCCATAACCTCCAAAGGCACCCTACTTCTGTCGCTCACAAAGTAATCGAGCAACGTATTTTGGGGTGTTAGGCCTCAACTGTTAGACCTGATGCACTTGGGTGGAGATAGCATTACGTAGATAGGACGGGTAAGCTTCATTTTGTTACCTTTTCTTTTGAGTCTCATCACCGTTCTTAACGTCTTTCCTTTAATCTGTCAGATGCAAATGTATCAACAAAGAGCACCCTCTTGTTTCATGCAGAGCTCAAGCACTGAGCTCATGTAGAGGAGCTTTGTCACAGGTAGGTGGCTAAACTGAGGGATGCACTGAGGTAGGAGGTCTGCGAGGTGCGAGGAGTGCACAACTCAGTAGAGATGAAGTTGGAGGCACTTCAAGCTTACATGTCACATCCTCGTATTTAGGCAGTCCTTCAAGAGGTAGCAGTGGATGCTAGAATCGAAGCCTTGCACCAAGAGTTCAAAATAGACTCTTCCCATGCGCTTGGTTCGTGCCCATGACTCATGCATTGATAAAACTTCTTTTTTTGATTCCCATCAACAACAACATCATCAACAACCTTTCTTTTTCTTCTTCTTCTTGATATGTTAATGTATCGAAGTGACCCTATGATAGCTCTCCAAAATAGAGTTATTGCTAGTCTTTTATGGTGAAAGTTGACTCTTTATTTGATTAAGTATCTATGCTAGAATTGCTAGAATTACCTTTGTGTTGTATTTAGGACTCTTGAAAGAATCCATAATACTGAATTATTCTATTTGAAATATTAAAAGAATGACTTTTGAGAGATCTACAATTATTTGCGAATGATTTTGGCTTATCAGCTGATAGATGAAAGAGCATTAGTCTAGCAAAAGTTGAAGACGAAATATTGTAGATAAAATGATCAAGCAATTCTGAAGAAAAACAGACACAGAGATTTCGTGCAAGAATAATGGAATTGAAAACACGAAAATAAATTCTTTATTTACAAAATTCAAGATCTAATGGATGAGTGACACGTGGATAGTTTGACTTAATGAGCTTCTGAATCACTTAAGAGGAGGTATAGAAAGAAAATGTTGCTGCCTTTGAGAAGTGCTTCGTGCTAGGGAGACCAGATTCCGAAAGAAAATTGAATTTTTTTCAATGTTTAGACTTTATCAAATTTTCTTAGAGGGTAACTTGCAGAAGGAAGAAACTCCATTGAAGGATAGATCGAAAAAGACGATTCTTGCATAATCTCTCTTGGAGAAACAGAATTCTGAAGGCTTCTTAGTTTACTCAACCTATTCGTTACAGTTCTGAAAGTATTTATTTTATTCTGCCATTTAAGTTTGTTCAATATTAGTTGATAGAAAATGACAATCATTTACATTGGTTACTTGGTTAATTCACTAAAAGTTGAGTTAGAATAGGTTGAAATCTATAACTAATTTTTGTGGAGATTATATAAATACTTATCATTTGCTGTTGTCTATGAACAATTGCACAACCTCAGTGTGGTTACCATTAAGAACTTTAGCTTCACTTTGCAAGGCAACAACCTGTTAAAGAGAAAACCCACTTTTTTTTATTAGTTTGGTTCAATTTTTTCTTTTTCTTGTTTCATTAACTGCCTCCTTGATTAATGAATTTTCATTTTTACAATTCTTGTCATTTCGAGCTGTTTTGCTTAATCGAACCAAACTTCTTTACTTTAATCGTGCCAAACTTTGCTAATTGAATAATTTGTTGACTTTTCCTGGCTTACTTCACTTCTCATGGTGAATTCGTTGACACTTGTTGGCTTACTTCACTTCCCGTGGTGTGGCCCTACTACGACCTGAGTAAGCTAATTAAGAGCTTGGTAAGGGCAGAAGTATATTTGCATAATTCATTTAGATGAAGTTTCGAATTAATTTTTATTTTGATGCCTTTAACTTTAGAGGCATAGGGGTACGTAGGTGTTGCACTAAGAGAAAGACAGTTTAAGGTGCTTGGTGTTCCATGGATGCTTGAGTGTTTTCCCTTTATAGTTTTCCAGCTGATATGTGCTGGGTCACACGACCTTAATGACCTTGTATGGTCTCCCCCCCAAGTTGGCCTTAGAGTGTTATCATATGGATCTTTAGTGTTGAGTATAACTCATCTAAGGACAAGGTCACCTAGCTAAAATTGTCTTCGCTTGACTTTGGAGTTGTAGTCTCTATTATTGTATTCTGCAACTCTCAAGCGAACTATTTCACGATACTCCTCTAAGAAATCTAGGACGTAGTTCATCATTGTTCAACTGGAGGGGTCAAAGTTTTTGACCTTCAAAGTGGCTAGGCCAATTTCTATAAGAATTACCACCTCGCTTCCGAACTCCAAGGATAACGATTGTGCCCGTGGAGGTTAGCGTCGTAATACAATAGGCTTATAATATATTTTCTTCGCAGAGCACCTTTACGCCTTCGAGTTTCGCCTTCATGTTTTTCTTAATGATTTTGTTGATGACCTCTACTTGGCCATTAGTTTGTAAGTGAGTTGGTGAGAAGCGAAGATGTTTTATCCCAAGCTCGAGGTATAATTTTTTTAAGTTGGGGCCATCGAACTGTGTGCCGCTGTTAGAGATGATCGTGTTCAAGATTTTGAATCGACAAGCTACACTACACTAGATGAAGTTCGTTAGCGTTTGTGAAGGGTTCAACTTTTGAAGTAGTATATAATGACAACAATGAACTTGGTTTGTCCATTCCCTATATGGAGGGGCCCACTAAGGTCCATCACTCCATTAGGTGAATGGCCATGGTCTCGTATTGTGGCTGAGCTTCTCTGGGGGCTGCCTGGAGACCTCCACCATCCTTTGACATCAGTTAGTCAGTCAGACCTTCTGGCAAATTTCTTAGCATCTTCTTCTATAGTAGGCCTGTAGTAACCTTGTGGGGTGGCCTTTATGGCTAGGGAGCAGCACGAGCGAGGTTGCCATATTTACCTTTGTGAATTTCTCGAAGCATGTATGTCGCCTTGTAAGGCTCCATGCCCGTGAAAAGGGTTATGGAGAAGCCTCTCTAGTATAGTACTCCGTCCAAGAGAAGGTCTCCAATTGCTCGATGTTGAAGTCGTTGGGCTTTAGCCTTGTCTTTTAGGGCAGTCTCATTCTCAAGGAACTAGATTATGGGATCCATCAAGGTCTCTTGAAATGTTAACCAAAGTCCACTACCTTAAACCCTCTGAGGCTCGGGTTTAGAAGAGCTTCCACAAGTACGGTTCTTACGAGGTTCGTCTCATAGGCCAAGGTAAGGTGAGCCAGAGCATCTGCATTGGTATTTGGGGACCTACTCTAGTTGAATGCTCAAGAATTTCCTGAAGTGGAAGCGTGCCTTGGCAAGGTAGTCGGCCATCTACTCGTCTTTGGCATGATATTGATATAAGACTTGGTTAGTATCAGTTGGGAATCATTGTATATAGTGAGGTCAGAGGCTCCCACTACCTTTGCCATGCGAAGGTTGGCTAGAAAGGGCATCGTATTTGGCCTCATTATTGGAAGCTCTGAATAAGAAGCGCAATGCGAGCTCGTGTCGACATTTGTCTGGCAAGATGATAAGGATGTCTGCTTTGCACCCTTGATTACTAAACGACCCATCTACGTACAAGGTCCAACGGGCAGAAGATTGCCCTGTCCCTGAGGACATTGACGTGGGGTAGCTGGCATATGCTCGACTATAAAGTCAGCTATTTCTTGGCCTTTGATAGCACTTTGAGGGCTATAGACGATGTCATACTCGCTAAGCTCGAGCATCCATTGCATCAAGCGTCCTAAAGCCTGGAACACCTGGCGAGGTAGGTGGTTCGTGACAACTGTGTCCTTATGCGCCTAGAAGTATGACTGTAGCTTCTTAGTCATTATCACGTGTACTAGTGCGAGCTTCTCTATCTACGGATACTAGATTTCGATATCTAGTAATGCTTTACTTGTGTAGTAAAATCGAAGCTTATTTTTTGTCTTCATCCTTAACCAATATAGAACTTACTACATGCTCAAATGCCATGAGATAAAGGTTTAGTTTTGTCTCTAGGAACTGTTTTGTCAGGAGAGGCAAGGAAATGAGTAGGCCTTGAGTTCCAAAAAGGAAGTTTCGTAATCAAGGGTCCACTCGATCTTACCTTGTTTCCTCAAAATTTTGATGAATGGAAGCCACCTGTTGGTGGATTTGGAGATGAATCGATTGAAAGCCACTATCTTGACATTGAGGTTTTACAAATGCTTTGACATCTTCCGTTACTCCGTGTTAAGGACCGCTTATATCTTTTCAAGATTGGCCTTGATGCCTTGTTGAGGTACCATAAGTCGAGGAACTTGACCGAAGTGACCGTAAAGGGACATTTGGTAGGGGGTAGCTTCATTTTGTACTGGCGCAAGATGCCAAAGGTTTCTTCAAGGTCAGCCTCATGTTAATATTCTCGACAACTTTTTACCAATATTTTGTTGACGTAGACTTCTACGTTCTGCCATATCTGTTTGACGAACATTTTGTTCACCATCCACTAGTATGTGACCCTTGGGTTCTTCAATGGGTATCACTCTATAACATTAG
>JAOANK020138590.1:0-17588 GCA_026257165.2 Telfairia occidentalis
TGCTCTCTCAAAAGATTACGCTCTCTCTCTAAAATTCTTCCTCGATCGATCAATTCTTTGCATTTGGGATCCCACAATCCCAATTTGATCCCCCTTGAGACATAGCAAGGGAACCATGTAGTGGTGTTCTTGAGGATCTTCAAATGTAATTTTTTCTCTCTTTAATTTGTTTTACAGTAATACAATTTTGTCTTTCTTCCCGTATCCCATCTCAAAGACAAAAAACGATAAATCGCTTCAACAATTGGGATTCAATCCCTTCATGTCTTAGGTAGTAATCCTTTCGTTAGTGGATCCAGAATCATAAGGTTGGTGATAATCAATTGACACTCTATATTCTTGAACATCTTCTTTAACAATAAAATATTTTAAATTTTTTGAGAAGAAGATTGTTGTAGAATTATTATAATAATTTTCAATGACTTGGCATTATTATCGACAATTCAAATTCTGATATAAAGTTCTACAACCATAAACTATGAATTGTAGCCTCAAACCATGCTACAAATTTAGCTTCCACTGGTGACGTAGTGATGATAGACTGCTTCACACTTTTTTCATGAAATTGCTCCTCTAGCTAATAGGAACAAATAGTCAATCTAGGTTTTCATGTATCCACACATCCAATATAATATGGGGTCAAATATTTAATCACTTGAAGATGATGAAATCTTCTTTAAGTAAGCACATAATCTCTCGTTCATTACAAATATAATAACATTTTCTTTGCAACTTTCCAATGATCCATTCCTTGATTACTTTAATACATGCCCAACATATCGACAACATAAACTTATATCTAGTTTGGTACAAGTCTATACAAACATTGGGGTTTTAACAATAGATGCACAAGGAGGAGTTTTCATTTAAGTGTGTTTCAATTTTTTTTTTTTGGTTTTTTTGGGACATTGCATGAGACTAAACTTATCTCCCTTCTGAATTGGAACAACAATTGAAGAGCATTTAACCATCTTAAATCTATCTTGAACGTTATTAACGTATGCTTTCTGAGATAGTCCTAATAATCTATGTGCTCTATCACGAAATATTTCTATTTCAATCACATAGGATGTCTCACCCATATCTTTCATTTCAAAGTTTTTGGAGAGAAATTCTATGGTTTGACGTAATAAACCAAAGTCATTAGTAGCCAACAAGATGTCATAACCAAACAAAACAAAAAATATAAACTTACTCCCTCTGATCTTTAGATAAATACATTGATCAACAATATTTTCTTTAAATCCAAACAATGTGACATGATATCATTAAACTTAAGGTACCATTTGTTGAGAAGCTTGTTTCAGTCCGTAGATTGACCTCTTTAGCTTGCACACCATATGTTTCTTTTCTTCAACCACAAAACCTTCAGGTTAATCCATGAATACTTCTTCATCTAAATTCTCATTTAGAAAAGTAGTTTTCACATTCATTTGATGAAGCTCCAAGTCATAAAAAGCTATTAATTAATGTCATAACAATTCTTTATAAATCATTTTAAAGAAACAAGGGAAAAGTCTCCTTATAGTCAATATTATCTTTCTAAGTAAATCTTTAAGCAACGAGTTTGACCTTGTGTTGTTCAATATTGTCATTGGAGTCATGTTTGGACTTAAAGATCCATTTACAACAGACTTTTTTCCTTCCCTTAGGAAATTATATGATATCACAAACCTCATTGTGATTGATTGATTTTAATCCTTCCTTCATGGCAACTAACCATATAGCAAAACTATCACCTTCAATGGCTTGTGAAAATGAAATTTGATTATTATCAATGCCTAAGTTAAAGTTTGACTCATGCAAATAAGCCATATAATCATTGAAAATAGCTGATCTTCTTTGCTTCATAGATCTTCCTAATTCTATTTCTTGTGGTTTCTTTATTGTATGTTCATTCATGCAAATAAACCATATAATCATCGAAAATAGCTGATCTTCTTTGCCACACAAATCTTTCTAATTTTATTTCTTCTGGTTTCTTTAATTCAGGTTCATTCATAATAATATCATTATGTGTGGTGTTTGGTCATTAATTTGTTCTTTTTGTAAATTATTAATAGAGTCAACAATTACGAGAACAACAACTTGGGAAGAAGTTCTAGATGAAGGCATTTTTAGCTCAACTTCTTGAATTTCTATTTTACGTGGTTCTAAACTTCCACTAACTTCACCATTGTCAAGAAACCTAGCATTTTCATTTTCAGCTATTCTCGTACTGTAGTTAGATAGTAAAATCTAGATTTTTCTTGATAACCAATGAAGAAACCACCGATTGTTTTTTAATCTCGTTTCCTTTTGTGTGTGTTATAAAATTCTTACTTCTACTTGGTGTCTCCAAACATGTAGGTGCTTTAAACTAGGTTTCCTTCCTATCCACAGTTTAAAAGGAGTCTTTGAAACTAACTTACTAAAAACCTTGTGTAATAAGTACTGAGCGTTTCTTAAAGCATACATCCACAATGATATGGATAACAATGAATTAATTAACATACTCCTAACCATGTTCATTAGAGTATGATTATGCATTTTTACAACACCATTTTGTTGCAGTTTTCCCAACATTGTGTAATGAACACATATGCTACGACTTTCTAGGAATTTAGCAAATGGACTTGGGCACTATCTATTTTCATCATATTTTCTATAATATTCACCACCTCTATTAGACCTTACAATCTTCACATTTCTAACTAATCGTCTTTCAAACTTCAGTGAGAAAAACCTCTAGGACATCTATCGATTGAAATTTTTCATACAACAATTAGATCTAGGTGCACAACAGAACTCACGAAGAGCAATGCATGAGACATTAGCAACGGCAGCGGTTCAGGCAGTGAGCATTCGATAGTTTCCTTTCCTTAAACCCTAACCCTAGCGACGTTTTAAACTAAAGATTAAATATATAGTTTTTAACTAAGTTTTGTATTGGCAATTGACTTTAGGTTGACCAAGAATAGTAGAGCGAGCCACTAAGTGTTCTTAAACCTCACTTAAAGTAAGTGGCTACGCTTATAGAATAACTTTAGGACTTAGGTCAGATTTGTTTGCTGAATGTATCATAATCTATAGTATTATGATTTATTATGAAATGGTATGTTATGATATGGCATGTATGATTCATGATATGATGTTATGTATTTCAATTTAGCATGCATGATCTGATGTGATGAGATATAATGTATTGATTTATGGCATGCATGATCTGTTGTGATAAGTTGTACGTGTCATATATATGTGAGACTTTTTACATGAACCATAGTGCATGATACATGTTTTAAATGAAGGTGACAACTACCTCCAAACCATTGAGGTGGGTGTTGGGTGGGATCAGACTGCACTTAATGGTACTATCGATCATCAGTTGCGATAGGATACCCCCAAAAATCGAGGGCATACACTTTACCTAAATGTGATGTGGCTTCATGATGGGACAAATGTTGTTGTTTACCTAGCGTGGAAAACTAAAGCAAAGTTTTAACTAAACAAGAATAGGTCTCAGATGTTTGTATCATGGTTATGCCTAATTGTATGTGTGTGCATGTTGGACCTTGTAGGTTAGTCACTCACTGGGTATTTGTTAAAATACTCAAAATTTTTATTAAAATCGTTTTTTTTTTTCAAGTAATGGTAATAACATACGTGGTGGATGCAGATGGATGGTTTCGGTGTGCCGTGGTCACGAGATGTTTAATTTCACATTTAAGTCTAGGATAGTCTCATTATTTTGAACTTAAAGTATGTTAAGGTTATTCTTTTTGCCTCATTGAATTTGGTATGTTTTCCTTAGGATTCCTAATAAGATTTAAAATCTTATTTCTTTATTAATAAAGTTATTTTCTATCCAAGCCTCTTTTGATTTCACATTGTCACAAGCATGCATGTAGTAATGGTCCTAGAATAAGCTAAGTGTTTAAGTTGGTCGTTACACTGTTTTTTTCCTTATAAGCTATAGACATCGTATTTGGTTTGGCTTGCTTTTGTCTTTTTAAAATCAAGATGAATAAAAATAAAGAAATTTAAAAATAAAATAAAATTCAAATTTAGAAATTAAAATAAATTTTGATTTGAGGAAAAATATTGATTTTCCAAATTATTTTTGAAATAAAATCTTTTCTATAATCCAACATTGAAATCAAGTGACTTTCGATTCAATTCATCAATTAAGTCGAGGGTTTTTAAATTTTGCAGTTTGTTTTTACAATCAAACATTTGTTAGGAGTGCAAACATTGTCCCACATTGGCTAGGAAAGTGAGAGATTCATGTTATATAAGTGAGAACAACTATCTTCATTGGTATGAGGCCTTTTGGGGTGAAACCAAAAGCAAAACCATGAGGGCTTATGCCCAAAGTGGACAATATGTCATTGTGAAGACATTTGAGGTGTTGTCCTCCTTAACAAGTGGTATTAGAGCCATGGTTGGAACATAGTTGTCAAAAAAATCTCAAACAAAATTAGTGGAGCTTCACAACCATTATGACATTGTGGTTGGTGTTGAATCCTCCAAATTTTGCTTAGGGTGCAGTAACAAAAAAAGGTGCTCATTGTTCGAGGGGAGGAGGTTCTGATGGTGGGTGGAGACCATCATAGTTTCCACAATGTGATGTTCAAATGAATGGTCCTTTACATGGAGGCTCAAGTGGGTACTTAAGATTCTAAATGGGTGCTCAAGATGAGTACCAAGGTGGGTGCCAATTGGTACCTTGTTTGAGGGGAGGTTTGTTAGGAGTGCAAACATTATCCCACATTGGCTATGAAAGTGAGAGATTTATGGTATATAAGTGAGGACAACTATCTTCATTGGTATGAGGCCTTTTGGGTTGAAGCCAAGAGCAGAACCATGAGAGCTTATGCCTATAGTGGATAATATCATACCATTGTAGAGATATTTGGGGTGTTGTCCTACTTAATGGCATTAAAATCAATCAAACACACATTTACAAGGAGTTTGTTCATACTTGTTTTTGGTCAATTGTAAATTTGTATGAAATAGGGAAGATCAACCGATCAAAACCTACAAAATAAAGAAAAAACTTAGTGGCAATATGGTCCAAGCCAACACACTCTGATACCTAAGTTAGAAAATGGGTTTGTGAAGAACTCGCAAGGAATTTAAAGGTTTTGAGTAACTTACTTTTACTGAAAGTGCTCCTTCTTATTCATACTCATTCCTGAAGTCTTTTCGAACTAGGAATCTCTTCTCCTATCGGAATAAGGATCTTCCAAGTTGGGTTTGATCTTCATTCCACATCTAGAATCTTATGGGATCGGGCTCAACAGACTAAGCCTCCCCTAATGGACTGGACTTGATTGGGCCAGGCCCCACTTCATTGGTTTGGGCTCGGCCTAGGTTGAGCTTCCAGCTAAGCCGAGACCCCCCTCCCCCCCCAATATTGGGCTACTCGAGCCTCCTTATCTGGGTTGTGCTTGAATTAGACCTCACCTTCTTAAGGTCCGATCCAGCCCACTTGAGTCGAATTTCTCTCGGTATCAAGTGACTGATCATGGGCTTAGCTCTAGTTGGGCTAAACTTCCCTTAACCCTTTTGTCTCTTGTTTAATATTTTTTACACCCATAACAATGAGTCATCAAGCTGTAGGTTCCCTTTTTTTTTTCTTTTCCACTGATCAGCATCTTACCTGCAATAAGCTTTTCTCCCAAAACTACCATAAAAAAAATATATAAGTAATGTTTACGTAGATTTCGAACCTTTATGAGCTTCACATTTGATCTAATCAAACATTGCTCTAGTGCCAACATATGGCTCAAGAGGCAACTTGAAACCCAACATTCATCTCATACATATATAAGAAAACAATTTTCCAAAACAAAATTCCCACCATGCCTTTTATTCAAAAGGGCCAAAAACCTCCCTAATAAAAATTATTGGAAAATCAGAACAAATTTGGTGCCCAAATACAACAGATGTATGCAAAATATTTAAAAGTTGTGGATCACATTGGTTTACTTTTTGTAACGTCCCTTAATTTTACCATTTTTTTCACGTTATGATTTATTGAATTATGTAATTAAGAGACTAAAGTTTTTATTTGGATTTTTATTTTTTTCATTATTGGAGGAAGAATTTGTTTTCTTTAATAAATTAATGATTTAGAGAGGATTTTAATTTTAGGAAAAATTAGAAAAAAAGTTAAGTAATGGTTTTCTCGTAATTAAAGAACTTAGAACTAGGGTTTAGGGGAAGTGAACCCTATAAGTACATCATTAAGGACCCTAGCCACCAAATCCTTTTCCAATTCCAAGAAGAAAGAGGTCATCCAAAGTTTCCCCTTCTTTTTCTCCCTTTTCACGCCAATCCCACTCATTCCCCCTCGAAATTTTCTTCTTTCAACCAAACCTTCCTCGTTCACGTGCACCCAACTCCCGAAAGGTAGTAGCAGATGGCGGCAGAAGCTGGTCGACAATCGGGAGTGGTGGCGGCGATGACAAGGCATTTTTCTTCATCCTTTTCGAATTCACCCACTTTCGTAACTCCATTTTGACCCAAAGTTTGAGGGAAACCTCCTCATCACCTCCTCATATCCCAACCAGAACAAGTACGCCATCGGAGTTTTCTAACTTCATGTTTTCTTAGTTTTTCCCCATTTTAACCATGTTTTCCCCTCTTTCCCTATTTTTCAAAATGGTGATTTTGGCAAACGAAAGGTCGGAAAGCACTAGAAGGTTGATATCTACATGTTGGTGAAATTGGAATCACGATTGAAGCGGCGGTGGAGGCTCACGCACGGTGGAAAGAGAGACTGGCGGCGGTGCGTGTGGCACATGCGCTGAGACTTCAGGTCGCACGTGGCCGTAAGTCGGCGGTTCTTTTGAGCTGATTCCGACGGCGTTGAACTTCTGGCAGTGAGTAGATTCCGAAACTGGTCCCTATTTTCCAATCCGACGTGGCGCGTGGGAGGCACTCGCCAGACGACGGTGGCGGTGTGGCGGGGCCACGTGGGTTGCAGCCGGTCCAGAAACGGCGGTGTCTTCCCAGTGTCGTTTGCCCCTCGAAACACCAATTTCCCTTTTGTAGTTGTTTAATTAATTTGAATTTAGAACTAATAAAGGTATTTTTGGTATTTTGGGACTTGTTTTGCTTAAAGAATCATTACCGATCTTCCTTGATTTCACTTGCTGTGTTTCCTGAGATTTCAGGTAAGTGACTTTGCTCCTAGATAAACCATTGGGCTAGGTCGGTAACTTGTTTGATTTGTATGTTGTATGTATGTTACATGCTTACCTTATGTGGTTGTGAATTGATCATGATAGTGTGCTAGTGAGATGAGCATGATGAGTACATAGTTGTTACGTGATTTGTGGATGCCAGGGGCATTATTGGAATATTGCATGTTGGATGCATGTGGCGTCGGTTAAGATAATATGTATTGGGACCTATGCGTAGTTATGGATTGTGTGTTACATGTTCATGAGTTAGGAGTTATACCATCTCTGCTTAGTGCTGTGTGTGAGGACCTCTTTGAATGTATTCTCCGCTTTGTGGTGCTGTGTGCTGGGGTGTCTCTGTGGAGTAGAATGTCCTTGCTTAGTGGTGAACAGAGGACCTCGTGCCTTTGTGGGATATCCTATATTTGCTTAGTGCTGGACAGAGACCCTCTTGGGATACATTTTGTGCTTTGTGCTGCTGTGTGCTTGAGATGCCTCGAGATGGTATACTCCTGTAAGAGTTAGAGAGTAGGTTCCACGTGAGTTGCATGATTGATTGTGTTTGCATGTCCAACCCTAAGGGTTGGAGTTACTTACTGGGTATATTTTTATATACTCAATCTATTCCTTTCCTTTTTTTTAGGTAAGAGTAAGGACTACTTGGGTGGCTGACGAGGAGCGGTTGCATTGGGCCATGGTCGCACGTTTCAGTCTTCCGCATGTGACCATTTTAGGAGTTGCATTTTTTAAATGTTTTGAACTTAATGTCATCTATTTCAGCTGTTATTTTATTTGTTTGAAATTCGGGATCCCAACTATTTTCATTGTACTATTTGAACTTAGTTATTTATGTTTTTATGGAAATTTGATTTCAAGTTTGAAAGCTCTTTTTAAAACTTTTATTTAAGAGCATGCATGCGAGTAGCGACCCTAGGTGGTCTAAGTCTAGAAGTCGGGTCATTACACTTTTAATTAAATAGTTTTCACAAAAATTGAAAGATAGAAGACTTACCTTTGGTATGACAAAGGTAGAGAGATCTTCAAAACTCTGTGGGATCTTCTCGTTATATCCTTAATGTGCCACAAACTAGTGTGTGGATATCCATGGAAGACTTGAGGAATAACTTTATTTATCTAATGGTAGCTATTTGGAGGAGAGGAAGTTCTCATAATTAATTACTTAATTAGTTCTCATCTCATGAGTTTGGGTTCATAGACTCTTCCACGGATCCCTACATAAAGTCATGCCCATTGGACTTCTAGAATCCAATGGATGCATTTCTTATACAATTGGGCCTAAGTTGGTCAAATTATTCAATTGTGCTTTCAAAGCACAATTTACCAATTTCATAATAAATTAACAATTAATTTACTAATAGTTGCCTAATTAAACAATTTAAATATCAATTAAATAATTTATTAGTCAAACTCTTCAACTAGCAAAAAAAAATTTAATCTTCACCTAATTAAGCGTAGGTGTAGAGGTTGATAGGCTAATAGGGGGACCTTAGTAAAACTCTTCAACTAATAAATCTACCATTGTTCTGGCAAAAAATGCATGTATAACAATTGTGACCTTTTTTGTAGTCATTAAATATTCAAATTGTTGTAGTAGTTCAGGACATTGAAACAAAGTCATAAGTTGTGAAAAAAATATGTAAATGTCAGTTTTTCCTACAAAAAAAAATGCGATCATAACATTCGCGACGTTTTTTTGCTGTCATGGAATTCCTAAATCATTGTTGTCATTTATGACAGAGTAAAAAAGTCATAATCTCAAAAAAATACGTAAAATGCTTATTTTTTCCCTCCAAAAACAAGCACATAACATTTGTGACATTTTCTTCCAGTCATTAAATTTTTATATTGATGTCGTAATTCTTGATGTTTAAGAAACATCATAAATTGTGAAAATTACGTAAGCTTCCATTTTTTTCTGGCTAAAAAATGTGCCTCCAATCATTTGTGAACTTTTTTTTTTCATCCACTTTTTCTTATTTACATGTGGTGTCATTAAATGTCCTATATTGTAGTGGCTCCATTATAGACCCAGGGTTGGACTCCAACACTATAGATGAATTATGTCTCTAATGTCTCATTCTTTCCTTTAATTATTTAATTCAATTGTGTTTGATTTATTGATTGAATTAATTGAGTGGATTGTTTTAATTGAATGTTATGAGGTTTAATTTTAATTTATTGTGTCAAGTTGCGGCATAGCAGAGAGCACAACGGAGCGACGTGTGAAGGCGGCAGACAGCTTGCAGCAGTGCATGGACTGCAACGGCGATTGTGTGTGGACAGTGAGCTCTCGTTTGTAATTTTTCTCAAACTGTAACGTTAGTTACTTCTTTGGGTACTTAAAAATTGAGTTTAGTGTGTAATTAATTCGAGTCATTAGAAAATATGTTAGGTTTTGCTAAGGACCCTGCAGATTGAGCCACTAGGTGATTTTGAGATTTTTGGAATAAGGTAAGTGACTTTGTTCTCGTATAAGCCTTCGAGCTAGGTCAGATAATTGTTTGATGCCTTGTTGCATGATCTCTGAATCCCTATTTTATGCCTGATGTGTGATAATGTGATGTTATGTTATGGGCATTGTATCCATGAGATATTTGATGTCATGGGCAACATATGTATGATGTCATGAGCAACATATGATCTCTGAATCCATATTTTATGCATGTTGCATGATCTCGTTTATAATGTATATTTGATGTCATGGGCAACATATGTATGATGTGTATATTTGATGTCATGGGCATTGTATACATGATGTATATTTTTTTTCAATCTATGCATGAATAGAGTGCATGTTGCATGTTTGCATATGAAGGTGACAACTATCACCCATAAAAAAGGAATCGGTGTTGGGTGGGATCTGACTATGCTATGTCGGTACCATATACCATTGGATTGTAGTAGGGTTCCCTAGAGAGCCCACTCATGTACCTTAATGTTAGAAGCTAAAAGATGGGGATCAAGATCGTTGTTCACCTATGAGTAAGTAAATATTCATGTAGAATAATATTAGTTTGATATGCATGTGACAAGCAACACAATATTTGGTTCCAAAGTATGTCTAAAATTTTATACTTTCTTTTTTAACAGATCAATAATTTTATATTATTGATTATAAATAGACAATCATTGTTTGTACTAATGTCATATTATAGTTAAAGAACGCAAACTAGTTTATATGGAGAAGGAAGGCCACTTACAAATTTAACAACTTTACATATACTTATTTCCTTTTAATAATTTATGTATGCAAATATGCATTATTATGAAGAATTAATAACAAATATCAGCTAAAGTTGCTTCTAGAGAGGAATTAGGATCATAGAAATTTCTATAAATATGATTTTTGACCACTAATGCTGCATGTTATAGAAGCTTGCATTTATCTCTTTAAATAGGAGAGCAAGTAGTAAATTAAAAGTAAGTAAAGTGTTCACACATAGTCAAACAGAAAATTAGATGAGGGAAAAGCAATAGCCTAACCAGTGAATTAGAAGATTACTTACAGATCTTGGTTGTCCTCACGTAATGGTCTTAACATCTCCCTCAAATGAGACGTAGAAGTTATCCAGAGGCTGAGTTTGTTGCATAGTAAGAAGAATCAACTGTGTATTAGAGCCTTGGTTAGACAATCGGCTGATCAATTAGTAGAGGCAATATGACGTATCTAAAGTTTTTGTTGAAGAACTTGATCTCAAATGAAATGAGCATCAATTTCAAAATGTTTCATGCAAGCATGGGAATCGGGTTTGAGGCCAAGGCAATGGCAATGAGGTTGTCACACCACATAATCAAAATGGTTTGAATTTGGATGTGCAATTCGCTAAGTAAAGAGCAAAGTCGAGCTATCTCACAAGCGGTGTGAGCGAGAGCTCAATATTCTGACTCAATTCTTCATCTAGCTACGACAACTTGTTTCTTTGATGACTATGAAACTAGTGTATTTGCAAAAAAAGACATAGTAGCCTTCGATAAAATGATGATTGTCTGAGCATGCGACCAGTCAACATCATAGTAACCAATAAGGGTGAAGTTAGATGTGGATTGAATGGCAAGGCCGAGGTGGGATATACTACTAAGATAACGCATGATGGGTTTGAGAGCTTGCCAGTAACGGGTAGTGGGTGCTTGATTATATTGGCTTAATTTGTTGACAATAAAAACAATATCAGGACTAGTATGGAGTAGGTATTGGACAGAGCCTAGAGTGTTACAAAATAAAATGACATCATGGATTGTATCTCTCTAATGAAGAGAGAGTTCACCCAGTAATTGTAAGTGATGGTGCAAGTTTGAGGGTATGAAGATTTAGTCGATCAAGTAGGTCGTAAAGATATTGTGATTGGGAAAAGGTATGTCATCCACATCGGCGAGCAAAAAGGTGACATCGGAGTCTTTATGAAGCATAATTATGATATGTCACTCTTTAATGAGTGACATATCATATTTAGATTATGTAAATCTCCATGTTTCTAGGACGAAGCGAAGATGATCGTACCTACACGAGAGGCTTGTTTAAGCCGATATAGTGCTCTGTTGAATTTGCACACATGTGTCAGATGATTTGAGTTAATAAACCATTTGATCTATGAGATGTAAACATCTTCATAGAGTGCACTATGTAAATAGGCATTACTAACATTGAGTTGTTCAATAGACCAGTTATTGGAACTGCAATGGTAAGAACAATGCTTATATATGGAAGATGGTTTTATGACTGGACTAAAAGCTTAGTGTAGACTATGTCTGGTGTTTGAAGGAACCTTTAGCAACAAGGCAGACCGTGGACATCCCATTTAATTTTGTATTTCCACTTTGTCCCAATAACATAGGCTCTCGATGATGGTGGAACAAAGGTCCAATATGTGTTATTATTTATTAAGGCCGAAGATTCTGCCTTCATGGCTTGTTGCCTATGAGTTGTGGTGGTTGCATCACTAAAACAAGTTGGTTTATGAAGAGCCCAGGTGGTTTCGGTGGCCAAAAAAAAGCACACGGTTAAACAAGAGTTTGGGATCATGAATGCTAGCTTTGACCCAGTCAACATGGAATGGGTATTTAGTGGATCTAGTGGGTTTAAGAGAAATAATTAGGCTATTGGGTCAATTGTGGGAAAGTAAGAAGAAGTTGCATTTGGCTCATGTGCGATGGGTTGGAGAGATTCGTTAGAGTATGAGGCTCCACACTGAGGTTTGAAGGGTTATAGGTGTTGGGTCGATTGGGTGACCATGTAGTGGGTTGAGTGGCAAAATAGGTTGCGATTTTTGAAAGATTTAGGGTTTGATTAAGTGATGGAGTGAAATGTTGCGAAGGTGAAATAGGGAGTCGTAAAATGATTGACTGTGAAGAGGCACTATGTTGCGTGCAGTCAATGTGGGATGAAGCAAATAGCGTCAATCACCTTCATTAAACACAATGTGTCTAGAGGTAAACATTCTTCCTTTATTGTTCATGCATCGATAACCTTTATAGGGGTCACTGTAGCCAACAAATTCACATTTCTCTATGTAAAAATTGAGCTTCTATTGTTCGTACGGTCTGAGATAGGGGTAACATGATAATCCAAAAACCCTTAGGAATTTTTAATTTGGTTTTGCTTTGGTTAGCATGTAGTAAGAACTGCAATTACTTTTTGACTTGGGAGGGCATTCTGTTGAAGAGGTAGACTGCTATGTAGAATGATTCCCACCAATAGGATAAGGGTATTTTGGCTTGGGCTAGAAGTGTGAGTCTCGTTTCTACCTCGTGTCAATGTTTTTCGTTCGACTCTTCCATTTTGGGGTGAAGTATGAGGGCAAAACTAAATTTGTATCTATTTTTCTTTGGTCAATTGAATAATAGGCTTGAAGTCACTTCCTTCATCAAGATGTAGGAATTTATTTTTGGTGGTGTGCTTGTTTTCGACTTGTGATTTGAAATATTGAAAAGTTTTGCTTCCTTCACTTTTCAAATTGAAAGATACAATCCATGTTTATCGACTATAATCGTCAACGAAACTCTAGTATCTTTATCCTTGTGTCGAAAATAGTGTGGTGGGTCTCATAAATCTATGTAGACTAGTTCTAGGGGACCTTGAAGCCTTTGAGTTCAAGAGATTGAAAGGGAGTTTGTGTACTTTTTCATACTTACAAGTCTCACAAAATGTCGATTTATCACTTTGTTTCAAAGAAGCATTATATGTGATCAATATTTGACCCAAAATTGTTAGGGATGGATCAACCTTATTATGCTCCAATTTTTAAGTGTCTGCTTGCACTTCAAGTGAAAACATATGCAATATAGGATTGCATTGCACCAACCAACAAGTTTTTTGCACCGTTGCCGAGGATTTGTCAAACAAAATAGTTTTTGAGCTAATTTTAAGTTAATTTGGAGCTTCAAGCCACTGCTTAAATTTGTTGTTGTTTGCAAGTACTATAAAATTCCATGAACGACTACCTTGGATTAGAATTTCTCTTGGAATTTGACCTTGAAATTGAAAGAACACTCAGAAGAAGGTTAAAGGAACAAAGAGAAAGGTCAAACTAGGAAGAGGAAGGCACAACATTTTTTATTCAATAGCCATGATTATATCCCAGGGTTCATCGCATTCAACAACCAAACGTTGTGCCTGTATCCCAAGTCTAACAACCGGACAATGTAGGAAACTATTGAACAACAACCAGCTGCACCAATGAATCAGACATTTAACCTTGAAAACACTTTTCAATTAGCTGATGGTAGTGATAGATCCATAAGGGATTATGTTTCCCCAAGGCACAATGCGATGAACCTTGTGATTGTTAGACCTAGGATATAGGCACAACATTTGAACTAAAGCTAGTGATGTTCCAAATGCTCCAAACGAAGGGTCAATTTCATGAATTGCCAGTAGAGGATCCACATCAGCACCTCAAGTCCTTCTTTGAGGTATGTGACTCATTTGTGATACCATAAATGTCAAAGGAAGCCTTAAGATTAACCTTATTCCCATACTCCTTGGCTGGGGATGTTATTGTTTGGATAGGAACTTCAACACCAAAATCAATCACTGATTGGAATGAGTTAGCCAAACAATTTTTTATGAAATACTTTCCCTCCACCAAAAATATGAAACTTATGGGAGATATTATTACCTTTCGATATGAAAATGATGAATCCTTTAATGAAGTCTAGGTAAGATTCAAAGGACTACTAAGGAAGTGTCTTCATCATTGACTGTCTCACTACCTTCATATGGGAGCATTTTATCATGGACTTACCAAAGCCTCCAAATTAGTGGTAGATACCTCAAACAATGGAGCTTTACTCACAAAGTTAGATAATGAGGCATTTGAAATCTTGGACACTATCTCAATTAATCATAGCCATTGGTAAGACCCTAAAAAGCAGAAGTTGAGAAAGTTGAAAAGACAAGAGGAATGCTAGAGGTAAATGCTCTCACTACTTTGACAACCCAAATTTCCTCCACGTCCAATGTATTCGAGATAATCACTTGATGGAGTATAGGCCCTTTAATCCAACCTCAATTAATTATGTAGGGAATCAAAACCCTCAGAGAACCCATAACCTCTATGCACAAACTTGTAATCTTGGATGGCGGTAGTATCCCAAGTTTTGATGGGCTGACCAAGCAACAGTAACCAGATTGCTCAAGGGCAACAAAAGATCAACTACAACCCTAACTTCACACCTCAAGCTCAGAACACCCTAACTTATCCACTTGGATTCTACCATTACCTTCAACAAATACAACATCAGCCTGTACCTAATCAAATCACGGCAGTTACTTTCTTGAAACGTTTGATGAAGAAGTATATGACTAAGAATGACACAATAATTCAAATTGAGCAAGCATCCCTAAAAAATTTAGAGATGCAAATGAAGTTGCTAGCTACTGAGTTGAAAAATAGACCCAGGGCAAGTTACCTTCTGACAAAGAGAATCCATAGAGAGAGGGAAAGGAGTAAGTATAAACGTTAGTTAAAAAGTGGAAAGTCATTAGGTAAGAATTAGTTTGAGAACAAACAGAGACAGGTTGTGGACAACAGTTCAGAAAAGGGGCAGGTTGAAGAAGAGGTTCAACCAAATGCTCAGAATGAATGTAGCATGCAGTGTTAGCTAAAAAAAAAGTGTTAGAGATGAAGAAAAAGTTCCCAACAAGAGAATAGCTTTATGGGTATGAGAATCAAAACTATGGAAACTCGAGTTTTTAAGCCACCCCCCCTCCCTTCCCTCAAAGGTTGAAGAAACAAGATAAAGAGCACCAATTCAAAAGGTTCTTTAATGTCCTTTGATAGCTTCACATCAATATTCCTTTAGTAGAAGTTCTTTAGCAGATGCCTTCATATGTAAAGTTTTTAAATGATATCTTCACAAAGAAGAGAAGGCTAGAGGAATATGAAACAGTAGCCTTGATTGAGGAATATAGTGTCATTCTAAAAAATAGAATTCCCCCTAAGGTAAAGGATCTTCGAATTTTCACCATACTTCTGTCTATAGGAGGAACATAACTTGGGAAAGCTTTATGTGACTTGGGGGCAAGCATCAATTTGATGCCCTTGTCCGTTTACAGAAAGTTAGAAATAGGTGAAGCTAGACCAACCACTGTCATTTAACAGCTTGCTAATACATTAATCACTTATCATGAAAGAAAAATAGAGGACATCTTAGCCCAAGTGGATAAATTCCATCGTTGGATAAATTACAGCTTGCTAATAATAATAGGGACATCTTTATCTGCCTCATAATCCAAGATGTTCCTATTATTTCATCATCTTGGATTATGAGGCAGATAAAGATGTTCCTATTATTATTGGGCGCCCATGCTTAGCCATAGGGAGAACATTGATTGATGTGTAAAAGGGAGAACTCACAACGAGAGTTCGTGATCAATAGGTAGCTTTTAGTGTCTTTAATGCTAAGAAGTATCCTACTGAAATAAAAGAATGCTCAACTATTCTTGTGATTGATGAGCTGGTTCAAGATATATTTGAATGAAAGAGCAATGATCAACATGACAGTATGTATGGGGGATGTGAAGAAGAAGCATTAGAATCAGAATGCAATGATGCTATAGAAAAAGGTAAAGTCTATGAGCTCAACCATGGCAGAAGATTTGAGTCACTAGAGTTATCTGATAGGACGTCCAAGCCCCATGAAATCCTTTCTTATTAAAGCACCAGAGCTAGAAATGAAGCTATTTCCTAAACACTTGAAGTATGCTTACTTAGGTGAAGGTGAGACCCTTCCAATCATCATCTTAGCTCAACTAACTTCAGAAAATGAAGTTGCACTCTTATCTCTTTTGAAACAACGTAAGTGGGCCATTGGTTGAACAATTGCAAATATTAGAGGGACCAATCCATCATATTGCATACACAAAATAAACCTAGAAAAAGAGAATTTCAAATCTATTGAGCAGCAAAGAAGACTGTACCTAGCTATGAAGGAAGTAGTGAAAAAAGAGATTATAAAATGGTTGATGCTATTATCTACCCCATAGCTTATATAAATTGGGTGAATCTAGTACGGTGTATGCCAAAAAAAGGAAGAAGCATAATAGTTTCCAATAAAACAATGAGTTGATTCCCACTATAATAGTGATTGAATGGAGGGCCTGCATGGGCCATAGAAGGCTGAACAAGGACACTAAAAAGGATCACTTCTCCCTACCATTCATAGATCAAATGCTAGATAGGTTTACAGGGCATGATTTTGATTGTTTCTTGGATGGTTATTCTTGATACAACAAGAACCAAGTGATTAGAAAAAGACTACATTTGCATTCCACTATCGCAGATTTGCATTCAGATGAATGTCATTTGTGTTGTGTAATGCCCCTACTACATTCCAAAGATGTATGATGACATTTTTGTTTAGATTTAGTGGAATCAATCGTAGAGGTGTTCATGGATGTCTTTCTGTCTTTAGACTGAACTTCACTGCCTGTTTGAACAACTTGGGTAAAGTCTTGCAAATATGTAAAGAAACAAACATAGTGCCATTTTATGGTGACAGAAGACATAATCATGGGTCACAAGATCTTTAAGCAAGGGTTGCAAGTGGATAGAACAAAAGTGAAAATAATTAAAAACATGGAGTCCCCTACTACAGTAAGAGGAAGAAGTGTTTTGGGGCATACTGGCTTCTATAGGATATTTATAAAGGACTTTTCCAAAATTGCAAAACTATTATGTAGTCTGCTAGAGATCAACATGTTCTTTATCTTTGGAAAGAAATGTGAACAAGCATTCAATTTCACATACTCCCCTTGGCAAAAAGAGTTTGACAACTATTTATCAAATATCATAATAAATTTAAAAGAAATCAGTAAAGCATATAATAAACTTTAATTATATAATAGAGTTTCTAGCTCATAAAACATTTATAGAGATTAAAAAAAATAATGCAATAACA
>JAOANK020138890.1:0-17585 GCA_026257165.2 Telfairia occidentalis
ACATTTGATATACCTAGAACAAAGAAATAACACAGAAAAAATATTGGTAAATCAGTGGTTAAATCTAACAGAAAGAAAAACAACAAATCAGTTAAACAACATTTGATTACCTAGAATAAGAAAATAACACAGAAAAATATTGATAAATCAGTGGTTAAACCCAAAACAAAGAAAAACAACAAATCAGTGAATTAACATTTGATATACCTAGATCAAAGAAATAACACAGAAAAATATTGGTAAATCAGTGGTTAAATAAAAAACAAAAAAAAAACAACAAATCAGTGAAACAACATTTTTACTGATTTTGTGTAAATAAGAAGGACTATTCCATAGAATAGAGAAATATCTTCGATATAGCTAATGTATTTTCAAAGTTTCAAAAGAAAAACAGAGTTTAAGAAACAAAAATCGATCAGTTTACTATTCAACTGAAAAGGTAACATGGAGCTAGGGTTTTGGAAGAAGTCATAAACGTTTCATAGATGTCATAAACGTTCGATATACCTAATACATTTACATAAAATCATGCGAAAACAAAACAAAGAAGAATGTCATAAACAAAAAAAATCATGCGAAAGAGAAACGAAGAAGTCATGCAAAATAAAGGGGTATTTTAGTAAAAAGTTAATTTTAAAACAAATGTCTTATTTTATCTCTCATCCCTTCAACCTTTGAAGACATGATTTGATAAATAAGTGGGAGCAGCTCATTAATTTGGCTATATTAGAATTTTCCTGAAATTAAGGAAAATAGGCAAGTTGGATTCTAGGGATCAATAAGTATTGTATAAAGAAATCACAAACAGTATATGCAATTCTTTTAGTATATAAAGAAAGAACCGAACAAACACAAAAATTAGTAATAGAGAGATCGTTTACAGAATATGGACTATAGAAACGAAAAGAGCATATTTCAAAAGTGAGTCATGCTCAAAGCAAATTTCTTTATGACAATATTTTAGTTGCAGCACGAGTGCTACCGTCTTACAGAGGATTGTCTCCCAAGATACAACACTTCATCAAAGATTAATGCAGTACTATACTAACGTCGTTAACTGAACCTTACGTGAACAAAACTCTTCAAGACCGACAGAAAATGATAGCAAAATGAAGATCACAAAAAAGGAGAGAAATTGCAAAGGATTAAATGTTGATTATTATGAAAAAGTGTGTTTGTATTGTGTTGTTTTTTAATTTGGTGTAGAAAGACTTATTTATAAGCATGAAGATGGCCCTTTGGTGAATGGATGTGAACGGACACATCCTATCATTTGATCATGTCTCTTCATATTAATGGTCTAGATTATCACACCTCTATGTGAACTACCTCCACTAGATACTCCCATACGTGAATGGATGCAACTCTTTGCCGTCTAACCAACCTTCACGAGATACACTCATATGCAAATGGATGCAACCCTTCAATATGTAACCACTTTCATTAATGCTTATCACTTTAAGCACTTTGGAGTCTTATTCCAAACAACTCGATCAAAACATGACTTTAATCAAATGAATTGTTGTTTCTATTAACCATATTCCAACATATACATTTAGACTCTTTAATCACACTAATAAGTATCAGACCTACTGAGTTATGTCTCATCAAATATATTTAAAAAATTATGTTTTTCCAATAGTTTGGATAATGTGTCTGAAACTTTAGAAACATGTTTCTATTAGAAGATTTTTTTTTTTTATTTGCTCCAAGGCTCCAAATATGTTACCATAAATGCCAATTCTTTTTTGTCGTTTAAAAAATATATTTTGTTCTATTCAATAGTACCCAAACTATGTATTAGCACGACCACGATTTTAACTTTAAAAAGATCACTTGAAGGGTGCACATGAGAAATATTGTATGACTTGTGAGGTTATGCTTGATGAAAATTCTACCTTTGTAAGATTTTAGGACGAGTAAATTTTGACAAGCTTTGAGGAGAAGGGATCCATAGATGAACCAAAATTATGTCCCAATGACTTAATAAGAAGGATTCCAAGATAGTATAAGTTTATAACACTACAAGATTTATTATTTTTTCCGACGTAAACAAACGTCGCTAAAACCTCAAAAAATGTCGGTAGAAAATCTTTCCAATGCAAAAAAAAAAAATGTCAGAAATTTCGTTGGAAAAAGTTAGTCGGGAGAGCAGCTTACCAACGTTTTTCCAAAAACGTTGGCAGAAATACCTTTTTTTCTAACATTACTAAAATGTCGGTTTAAAGGCCTTCTTCCCAATGTTCCAAAACGTTAGTAGAAGTGTATCATTGCTGACGTTTTTTCAAAACATCGACGAATGATGGTTTTTTTCGACGTTTAGGTAACATCGGGAAAGAGGCATTTCTGCTGACATTTGTACTTAAAACGTTGGTGCTAACTATTGTTTCTCAACATTTTTTAAAAGTCAGGAAATAATTTTTAAATTTAATTTGAATTAAATACAAAATATGTATGTATTTTTAAATTCAAAACCCTAATAATTCATTCAAAATTTAAAATTTTCATAAACATTTGAATTATATATAAATTTAAATATTATTCTTACAACAAATGAGTTTAAAACTAAAAATGCAATCACATTATCAAATTCAGAACAATTGATGAAAACCATAAGAACTTAATCTAACTTCGAATGCTCCATTTCTATCAGACGTCAATATTTTGTCTTAAGAAGCATGTGCTTCAATCCATTAAAGGTACCTAAAAGAAAAACAACATTGTTCAATAATAAAACATAAACAAACCCCCTAATATCAAACTGAAAACAATGTAGAAAATGTATCATTGAAAATATATATCTTTTATGCCTAAAATATTAAAGTCTCTAAAACTAACTGCAATGCACTCAAGTGAAACTTGAAACATGTGACCCACCCCTCGATCACGTCGAACTCATCCAAACCTATACAAGTATTTTAAAATGTGTCTAAGTGTCGAAATGAGTGTCTAAGCATTACTTTCAAGCTCAAAACAACCTAACAAGCAAATAAATAATGAAAAAAAATGCCTAAATAGCCTACCACACCCCCTTAATACTTTAAAAACATTCAAAGTGTGCATAACTGCCGAAATGAGTGGCTAAGTGTTACTTCCAAGCTCAAAACAACCTAACAAGCATATAAGTCATGAAAACGTGCCTAAATGACTCCACCCCCTAACACTTTAAAAATGTTCGAAGTGTGCTAAGTGTCGAAATGAGTGTCTAAGCATTACTTTCAAGCTCAAAACACACCCTAACAAGCAAATAAGTCATTAAAATGTGTCTAAATAACCTAACTCACCCCATTAACACTTTAAAAACGTTGAAAGTGTACCTAACGTCAACCTGAGTACCTAAGTGTTATTTCCAAGCTCAAAATAACATAACAAGCACAATATCCCTAAATGACCTAACCCACTCCCCTTAGCAGTTTAAAAACATTGAAAATGTGACAAAGTGTTACTTTCCAGCTCAAAACACCCTAACTCACTTCCCTTAACAAGTTAAAAACATTCAAAATGCTCAGAACATTCCTAACAAGTGCCTAAGTAGCAATTATAACTGTTGGATAGCTATCAATGCATAACAAGTGTCTAAATAGCTACCACAACTGCAAGATAACTATCAAATATGAATGGGTATGAATACATAGAACAAACTAATATCAATGGTTATGAATGTGTACCCAAGTAGATGATGATCTTCCTCTTTTTTAACTTGGAAAATTGACTTTGAGTCCATGTCCATCTTTGATCCCATTCTAATTTCAGGTCATTCATCTCCCTTTTTATTGATCGAATTCTAAGATCTTTTCATTCATCTCCCTTTTTTGTTGGGTTAACTCTGTCCATAACCCATATCTACTTGAGCTAATATATAGAAATCCTTGTTCGTGATGGCCAATGCTTGATGGTGGCAAAAAGTTGTTTAACTTTATGTGGTATAGAAGACATGAATAACATGTCTATAAATCTCTCCCCCTCACCCCACATTGTTATATGCCTTTGATGTTGGGAAATGTCTCTCAACTACAAGGGTTCTAGATATAATCTTTTATGGATTAAAATCAAAACAGGTTGATATGCGTTTCAAAGAAAAATTGGCCCAAGTTATTTTATGTTAAGTAACATGAATGTGTGCTGGTTTCAGATGCTTGGTGTTTTTTTTTCTTCCCCACTTAAAAAAAACACTTGCCAGATCAGGATGAACAGGGCATGCTTTAAAAGTAGCAATTTGTTTTCGTGTAATAACTTTTGACAATACAAATAACCCCTGAAAATAAGAATTGAAACTTATAAACAAGGCAAATGCCCTACAGATCTTTGAAGAAAACCAAGCAATCTGAGAGCTCAAAAAGAAAATTTTCACCTTTTAGCTTCCTTTTCAGCCTCTATCCTTGCTCGCCTTTCTCTAGAACTTGAAGTCATCTTAAACCCTCCATTTTCATCCTCTGATTCATCCAAAGCTCCGACTGATTTCTTCACATATTCTCCCAATTTCGAAAATCATAAGTTTCTATAATAATATTATTAATAGAAAAAGAAGTGTGGCAAGCAACAAACATGAATTTGAATGATCTCAAAATAAACAAAAAGATAGAGCGTTTATGCGCAATCAACAAACGTTCTTCACATAATAAAGTTTACAGTTCAAGTCTACAAATACCAAACATATGCCAAACAACTCACAACACTTTGAGCGATGGAAAGGCGATGAACGCCAAGGGGCAGCAAGCGAAGGCAGAGCGGCGAGTAACGGTGAGGCGGCGACAAAGACGGCGTGCGGTAGGGTTGCGAGAGAGAGGAGCGAGGGAGAGAGGAAGGAGGGAGATAAAATCAAAATGGAGAAGAGGGGGGAAATTAGTTTTTAGGCAAACTTTTTGCCGACGTTATTAAAAACGTCAGTATAAGTAAAACGCACTATTTTACTTATCTCACAAATACTAACGCTGCTAAAAAAACGTCGTCAAAAACCCTCCTTTCTACCGACTTTTATTTCTAAAAAGTCAGTATAATTCCAACTTCCCCAACGTTTTTTTTAAACGTCGGGAAAGATCAATCTTTGGCTAATGTTTTCATTTATTCTGACGTTCTTACGAAACATCGGGATAAATTCTTTTTTCGGATATTTTTTGTCATCAAGAAAACATTCATCTGTAGAAGTATATTTTCTTGTAGTGAAATATCATGATTAAGAAAAATTTTAAAAATTTGATATGTACTACTTATACTACTAAGCACATCTTTCTTTTCAATGAATCATTCATTATGAACTTCAAAGTGAAATGTGCTTGACTTTGAAGTAATTATATATTGAGTATTCTCCAAATAAATTTTTTTTAAAAGTATGTGAGTGAGGACAAAGCAAGTTGAAAATACTAGTATTGATACTCGCGGGAATGTGGGATGATGTCAAGGCTGCTAAATGTCAAGTTTATTCAAAACATATATTGGAATGACTCATATTAGCTTGTAGAGACAATCTTGATTCTCAAAAAAAGATACTCAAGATAGTCGGTGGTGTATCCAAAGTCATAAGACAATGTCAAGGATCATTAGCTAGATACTAAAGTTGAAGCTACACATAAGGAGTGACTTATTGTAGGTTTTTCAATGGAAGAACACATGAATGAATCAACATCACATCGAAAGGAGAGGATTCTAGTATTGCACAAGTAGAAATTCCTTGAATATTAAATGTGCTTCAATTCTATATTTGGTGACTGTGCTGGTTAGTAGAAACAACTTTTGTTCTCAAAAGCAATAACTTTCAAAGATATTGGTATCTAAGTTTGAGGTATACAAGAAAAATCTCATGATTCAAATCTAGACATGCACATTACATATGAAATTATGGAGGACGTGCCTAATAAATTAATTTTGATTTGATTATGGCCATCACTTTTGAGAGATTTGTAATTCAAAAACGCCAAAATAGAGCATGTTCATGAGAATGAAGCCACACCAAATCTCATACAATATCATCTCTTCTCTCAAGCTTTTCTCTATTTTCTTTCCTCCTTAAATCTCTCATTGATTACCTTTCTTTTTGGTCTTCTTAAATTTCATAACATACTAACTTTGTAACAACCCGACTTCTAAACTTAGACCACCCAGAGTCGTCACTAGCATACATACTCTTAAATTAAGAAGTTATAAGATTTTCCAAACTTGAAATCAAATTTTCATAAATGCAGAAATAATTAAGTTCCAAACTACAATTGAAAACATGTTGGAATCCTGATTTTAAAGCAATTGAAAAAGAAAACTAAACATAGTTCAAAAACATGTAAACGATGAGACAAGCAGAAGACTAAAACATGTGACCATGACCTCTATGCAACCACTTCTCGTCAGCCACTCAAGAAGTCTTTGCTCTTACGTAAAAAAAATAAATAAAAGATGTTGAGTATATAAAATACCCAGTAAGTGACATCGATCCGAGCAGTTAGACATACAACCACAAACAATCATACATCTCATGTGGGACCTATTCTTTATCTTTACACAAATACATATCATCTCATGTAGGAACCTCAAATATAAAACTCAACAGAGATGCACAATCTCATGGATGTCCTTAATATAAAACTCAGCAAAGATATAAAATATCATGGAGGGTCTTTCAACACACACAGTAGAGATACGCATCTCATGGAGGTCCTCAATGTAACACTCAGCAGAGATATGAAACCTCATGGAGGAACCTCAATATAAACACACAGTAGAGATACGAGTCTCATGGAGTCCCTCAATGTAAAGTCGACATATGTTCATTCAATACACAATCCATAATATACATAAGTCCCAAACAATAACACATCATACAACCGAAGTCCCAAGGCATCCAGCATTCAATATTTCAAGGATGCCCCTAGCATCCATAATCCACTTATATAACCACATAAATACAAGACCACACATCATACTCATTAACAACAATTACATAACATAAACATATTTCCAATTACATTACATATATGTTACAAGCATCAAACAATTCATCTAACCTCAACCCGAAGGCTTATCTAAGAGTGAAGTCGCTTACCTTATTTCAAAAATAGCAAGGTGACACTTAGTGGCTCGATGTTTAATCCTTCTAGCAACCTAAGTCAAATACTAATAATATTCGATTAACTCCCAACTCACTATTAACTTTTTAATTAAAAAGAGAAACTAAGGCTTTTTAAGGGATAAACACTATGAGAAAGCACGACACACTTTCTGTCCAACCACCACCCACGCGCCGTTGTTGTTCGCCATGTGTCATCCATGCATCAGCGCATTTGGGTGAACAGGGACGAGATTTAGATTCTACTCAACCTCAAGAGTCCAACGCTATCAGAATCATACCAAATGGAGGCCTCACGCGTCGTTGCTGCAATGCATCTCTGTCGGGCGTGCCACCTCACTAATGCTTTGATCACGATTCCGCTTCTGCCAACTTGTAGACCTCGTTCTCTGGGGAAAAAAAGGACAAAAAAAAACATAATTAAAAGAGAAAAATCCCAGGAAAACCCAATGACTGATTTCCCACTACCTTACCTGTTCAGTGGGGAGTATAAGAAGGCGATGAGAAAGTCGTCCTTACAAGAAAAACTCAAACGAAGCAAGGAAAGTGGGGAAAAATCAATTAAGGAAATGGGGAAAGAACACCTCGTCGGCCACCTACCACCGTTGTTGTCGATGTGTTGTTGCCACCACCGGTGGTTGTCTGCCGCTATCTGCTAGAGCCGTAGGGGAGAGAGGTGAGTGTGAGAGAGAAAAAATTTTGGGAATGATGGAAGATGTTGGCTTGAAAAAGATGGGAAAAAGAGGGAAAATTATCTTTGTAAAAACTAATGAGACATGGTGGCTAGGTCCCTAACCAGCATACTTATAGGATTACCCCAAAACCCTAATCGTAGTGGTCGTTCACTTATTTACGAGTTTGCAATTATTTTTAATTTTACCTTTTTCTAAAAGATAAAATATCTTAATTTCCAACAAATAAATCTTAATTATTTCTTCTTTAATAACAACACCAGAAACACAGAAATAAACTTCAATAATTTTAGCAGGATAACAAACTAAATTCAATAAAAAAAAATAAAGTAAAATAATCGGACGTTACAAACTTGTTTTGTTTGCATTACATTATGGTTTCAGGAGAAAAAGTCCTGATAAGCTTTCAATTTAATCAATTTAAATCATAAATTTGAATAAATGTTTCACTTAATACCTCAAAACTAAATTAAAAATTATATATAAACCAACTTATTAATATACAAAATTCAACTAATAAAACAATACTCAAAACCATGTAAAAAAAATGTTGGAACTCAATTATAAAAATACTTAAACCTAGCTACAAATTCGAACATATGAAAAATGCATTCAAACCTATGAATAAAATGTCTAAATTCAACTAATTAAGTCTACGTAACACAATTAAAATAACCGACATACCTACAAAAATATCTCACTCAACTATAATACGGCACATAGTTAATCACAAAACTTCAAAAGAATAGAAATTTTTTTTTTTTTTAATCATCAAAAATATATGTCTTAATCAAGCCGGTAAATAGAAACTTACCTTAGAATATAAACTACACCACAAGTTTAAGTTTGAAATTAAAAATCGAAAATTTGGATAACTTCATTTTATGTATAGGCTTTTGAAATGAATTATTATAAAAGTAGGGTCCATGTTGTTGGGTGGATGGATGTATTCCCCCTACCACACACGCTAAGTAAAGTATTTCCTTCTCTTCGCTACAAAGTTCAAACCCCCCATAACCTTCAAACTAAGAAACAAAAATAAATTAAGAAGAAAAAAAAAACATTACACATTTCTCTCTCTCTCTCTTTTAAACACAAACTTTCATCTTTCTTTTGAAATCCATTAGATCAATTCACCATTGATTGTTTTGTCACATACCCACATGCTCAAATTAATCCTTGTGGTTGCTTCGGCCACCATTTTTGTACCTGTTGTGATTTCCATCTTCTTTTTCCGCCATAAGATTAAGCGCACGAAAACAGAGCACAGAGACGACATCGAAAAGCCGTCGCCGGAGAAGAAGAAGAAGAAGAAAGAAGAGACGACGGCGGAGGATCTGAAAACGTTTGAGGGCGGGGAGGATTTGACGATCGACGAGATTCTGGAAGCTCCGGGGGAAGTGATCGGAAAATCGCACTACGGAACTCTGTACAAGGCTTCGTTACAGAGAACCCAAAGGACGAGGCTACTGAGATTTCTCCGTCCGGCCGCCGTCGAAGATTCTTGCGGGGATGACGTCGTTGGGTTTCTAGGTTCGATTAGGCACCGGAATCTGGTGCCGATGTTGGGATTTTATGCCGGCGGGAGAGGAGAAAAGCTTCTGGTTCATCCGTTTTTCAGCCGGGGGAATTTGGCGAAGTTCATTGCAACAGGTAATTTTGATTTTGATTTTGATTTTCTGTTTGTTTCTCGAGAATGTGAAAAACGAAAAATGAAAAAGAATCTGGAGAATTTTTCCTGAATTGGTGGATTTTTTTATAAATGTCGGCAATTATAATTTGTTTTTTTTGGTCAGTTTTGGTTGTTGGTTGGAGTTGTCAATGGAAATCAGAGACGGCGAGTTTTTTCGTTGTCTTTTCGGAAACCATCTTTCCAATGATTTCTTCTTCCTCCAAAAAGATAATTGGTACTTTTGGACTTTTTTTTATTGGAAAATTTGAAATTAAATCTTCCCTTTATTTCCATTATTATTTTTTTTCTTTTACCCTTAAAAGATGTGGTATTTTTATGGTAATTTTTTTAATAAAATTTAGGTTTAAATACCGTTTTGTTCATTTTCTAAGGTTATTATTTTTATTCTTGTAACTTTTAAATTTTTTATTTCAATTTCTAAGTTTTGTTTTTTTGTTTTTGTTTTTTTGTCCATCGTTGGAGATCGTAGTTTTAAAGGTGTATTAACATGTTGATTTGAGTTTTTTTTTTTTTAGTTCAACAACAATGAGGTTGAGGAAATTCGAACTTACAAGCTTTTGGTTAAGAAAATATGTCTTTAACGAGTTGAGCTATACTCGATTTGGTATGTTGATGTGAATACTTATTTGAGCCGGTGATACCTACCATTGTAGATAGTAAGTGGCAAAATAATAATGATATTTTTAAAATTTAATAAATAAAAATAGATTAAATCTAAGAACTTAGTTACCCAAATGGACTTTGAATGAAAATTGTTTTTGTTCAAAAGTTACTATATTTTTTATAATATTTTATTATCCTATTTTTGTAAGTTTATCTCAAAAACTTACCATAAACGCGGACAAACTCTTCTCTTTCCAAATATGTAGACAATGGAGGAAAATCTCATTCTCTTAAGAGAGAAAAACAAGAATTTTAATTTTGTCCATTTCAAACATGAATCTTTTCATTTTTATTTTTATTATTATTATTATTATTATTATTATTATTATTTGCATTATATTATTGAAGTTGAATTTTGTTAGACTAAAATACAAAGAGAAGAAATTTAAACGAAAAATTCTGTCCACCTCACACATGAGATATAGCATTATATTAAAATAATAAATAAATAAATAAATAAATAATAATAAATGTAAATTGAAGCATTGACATTCTTTTTTATGTAAATTTTTTTTAAAAAATACAATAAATATAAGTTGGAAATGTAAATTTTAGACTTAAAACAACGTATATTAACTAATGAATTATTTTCAGGTTGATTGTATTTTTATTTACTTTTCCTCATGTAAATTAGAAAATTTCTATCTCTCATTTCCTTTCTTTTCTTTCTCTTTTGATTTATTTACACTTTTATTCTAATAAACTTTGGTCTTTGCATTATTCTACTTATTTTATTTTAGTTCTATTAATTAACGAATTCAACTTTCGGTTAAAAAAAAAATCAAACTTCATTCCTTATCTTTGGAATGAAATGATTTTTATTTGTCTTTAAAATGCAAATTTTTGAATCTTCTCGTCTAATAATGACAAGGATTGATAATTTTTTTTTAAAATTATTTCTCTTCTTCTATTTATATTTAAAGATAAAGTTACTTTAATAAACGTATTTATTTGATAAAGAATTTATACTTTAAAAATCTTAACAAATTTTCAAGAACAATAAAGTAAATAGTTTTTTTTTTCTTTCTAAAATTTAGGGGGGAAATGGCAGGAAGTTTATGTGAACTATTTTCAAACGAATATTAATTTTTTAAAACAAAAATTTAGCAAAAATATCCCAAATTTTATTTTATTGTATTTGTTTGGTAAGACTTTTATTTAAAAAGAAAAAAGAAAAAATTATTTCTTTTAAAATCATGAGTGTGAATATACTTTGATCAAGATATTAAAACTTTATTGTAAGTTGGAATCTACATTTCAAGTTTAAATAGTACGATTCTCTCGAAAAAATATATCATTTTAGTTCATTTTAGTTCTCTGCTTTTTCAAAAATTTAAATTTAGTTTCTATACTTTAATAAATCTTAAAAATAGTTCTCACCAATAGTTTTATTTTATTATTATTTTTTTTTATAAAGCCAATAGTTTTAAGTTAACTTTTGTAAAAAAGAATTTCTCACGTAATCTCTCTAAAACGTTTAGAAATATATCCAAACTATCCTCTTTATTGAATGGAGATTATTGTTTTTTTTCAAGCTAAATGGAAATTAATTTCATATAGAACAACTTTTAAGAATTATTTTAAAATATTGAAAGTAAAATAAATTCAAAATATATGGATTAAAATGTTATTCTAACCCCCAAAAAATAATTTATGGGCACAATAAGTTAACTTTTACAAGTCATTCATCAAAGTTTTTTTATAAAAGAAAAAAACATTCATTTTCTTATAATTTATTTATTTTTGGATGGTTATAATGACAAAATAAGAACCAACGCAATGTAATAAATTTATTTTAAACCAAATTAATTCAACGTGATGTAAATTGTTTACTTTGTGATTTAACAGATGGAGAATCATCAGAATCAAAAAGAAGGGAAACGATCTTCAAAATCTCCCTTGGAATCGCAAAAGCCTTGGATCATCTTCACAACGGATTGCAAAAACCAGTAGCCCACGGAAATCTCAACTCCAAAAACATTTTTCTCGACCGAAATTACGAGCCGCACGTCTCCGATTTCGGTCTCCATCTCCTCCTCAATCCCGCCGCTACACAACAAATGCTCCAAGTTTCCGCGGCCTCCGGCTACAAGCCGCCGGAGCTGATCAAGATGACCGACGCCAATGAACGGACCGACGTCTACAGCTACGGCAAGATCTTACTCGACTTGCTCTCCACCAAAGAGCCTACGACGGATCCAAACTCGCCTCCCGATCAGCGGATCCGAAATGCGGTCGTTAGCGACGGATCCAACGGCGGCACTTCTGAAGATCGGATTCTCCGATGCTTTGATCAGATCGCCGAGGCTTGTTGTTCTTCTTCGCCGGATCTTCGGCCGCATTTCAAGGAAGTAATCGCGAAGATCGAGAAGATTGGAAGTGTTGAGAAGACGGATTGATTGCGGCAACGAGGGCTAGATCTTGATTTTGCAGGATGACTTTTGAACAATTCATAGATTTTTTTTTTTTTTTTTTAATTATTCATTTTTCTTGATTCTACAGTATGAATATGGCTGACATTTTTTTTAGTTCAATCTTTTGTTTCTGTATATATCAAGAAGGAATATTATAGAGTCTCCTGATTTGATTACTTTTTATCAAAGAAATTAATTTATTCAAGGCATTTTCAATATTAAGCCAAGGTAAACAAATAATAGCGTCCCTTTTGTAATGTTTTCTTTCGGTGTTATTGTTTTTGTTTCAAAATTTTCAAAAACATAAGTTCTTTCTCCTTTATCATTTGTAAAAATATAAATTTTGGAGAGAGAAATATATGATTTGCTAAAAAAATATTTTAAAAAACTAAAAACGACCCGCCAGTTTTCTTATAAACACAAAGATAGTCAAGAGGGAAAAACAAGACATCATTTACTAATTTAACTTTATTATTCAATTTAATAAAATTAAGACTCAACTAAAATTTGACTTACACACTCAAGTATAATAGTAAAAAATAAGTTTTCCTCAAAGTTTTTATTTGGGAAAGTATAAATGTTTAAAAGAATTGTTCGTAGGTTTCAAAATGAATCACTTTTACTAGTGCGTTTTGAGTTTAATTTTTATTTGTTCTCTAAATTTTAAAATATTTATACTTTTACCCTTAAATTTTGAATTTAATATCTATTTGATTCCTAAGTTTCAAAATGTTGCATTTTAACTTCTGAATTTTTTACTATTGCTCACTTTTGATCCGTAACATAATTATAAGTATTAGTGAAATATGGGGTAAGAGTATATGATATTTTGAAACCCTAAAACCCAATGGAAATTAAATTCAAAACTCAAGGTTAAAAGTGTAACATTTTGAAAGCTATGAAGTAATTAATGAAAACCAAATTTAAAATTCAGGCATCAAAAATGTTTTTATTTTCAATATATATAGCAATAATTTAAGCACTGATTTTATTAATATATCGAATGTAAATCACTGATTTATTGGTTTATTCAATATCAGTTAAATTACAATTTAATTCCTTGTCAGAGATGTTATTCGTTTAATTTTATATATTGATGCACCCATCTCTATTTTTAATATTATATAAGAATGTTTGGATCACCTCAATCAAATGCAATGTTATCTAAATGAAAAGAATTGATTCAAATTATTTATTATTCTTCCCAACAAAAAATTAGAATTCTATGATTGCTTTCATTTCTTGCAAAGAACTTAGGTGGTTGGGATGAGAACTAAATGTTGAGTTGGGTCAAACCATCTCTCTGCTGGCTGTGTTTTGGGCAAGCATTATCATTCTTCATCTCACCATATAATAAATTAATTGAAATAGTCTCAAGAGTCAGAAGCTGTGTTTATAATTAATATATCCTATGTTAATATCATAATGTGTGGACTTTGTGTTGTTTGAATTATGTGTATGTTTTTTTAATCAATTCAAATATAGTTTAGGGATAAGACGTCTTTTATATATATATATATATATATATTTCCTTCGAAAATAGAAAATAATTTATATAAGACAACTCTAAAAATAAAGAGCTAAATTTTGAAATAAAATTAACCTAATTAAGGAGAAAATACAGCTTAACCTAATATACAAGGGAGTTGGTCAATAGTAGCTTGATTTTCCACATTCCCCACAAGTTGGATGATAAATTGTAAATTTACTCATTTATTGTGTTGAAATCCTTTATATTTTTAATAGATTTCGTGCTTACTTATGGGAATTATGATTAATTTTTTGCTTTAGGTGGTGAGGTACCAAGGATTTGACAAGAATTAACCTTAAAAGCTCGTTTTTAGCAATTTTGGAAGGAAGTTTGACAGAAGACTTTATTCGATAAGATATTACCACGCCTACAATTTGGAGGTGCATATTTTTTTAACAAATAGAAAAATAGAAAAATAGATATTTTTTTGTGGAACCTCACCCTTGGTCAAAATTTCTTTTCTTTTTTATTTTAAAAATCCTTTTGGTAGTTAGTACTATTTTTAGTTTGGTATTGGCCTATAAAAGTGAGGCATTGACATGAAGAGAGAGCACGACCAAAAACATAGAGTAAACATTTTGAGTTTCTTGACAAATCTTCTCCTTTTGATCAAGTTAGATCTTAATCACCATCAGTGGCTAATTTTTCATTCCTAATTCAAGGGTGAGCTAATTCCAATTCGAGACTTTGATCCTTTCTATGAATTTTCTTTAAATTTAAGAAGTCTTTATTTCTTGTTATTAATTTTTATGCAAGATTGCTATATATTAATTAAATCGATGTCTTAATTTAATTTCAATATTTCTACCGCTATCCATGGATTTGTGATCCTAGTTATTAGGTATGATTGAAATAAAAATGGAAATGAATGGAGCATCAAAAAACAACTAATTTTAGAAAATAAAGAACAACGTAATATTATAAGGATATAAAACAGAATTTCATTCAAAAAAAAAAACTAAGGGTTCGTTTTGAAGACAGTTCCAATTTTTTCTTTAAAGAGAAAGAACCGCATTTCCTGCTCGAAGAAAGAAAGGGAAAAGAAAAAAACATGCATGCATACCTTGAAATTGAGGAAGAAGATAAAGCGAGATGAATGGATATTGAATACACTACTCCACTATATGGAATCGAAGGAGAATCACTTTTTGGGTTTCAAACGTGAAATTTTTTTTACTAAAATAATTGGGAGAGATTCAAAAATGGTATCAAACCAAATTTGGAGGATTTCTTGCCAAATAATTGGAGAGAGATTCAACAATTTTTGGGTTTCAAACATGCCATACGTGGAAGATTTATAAATAACATGAATAATTATGGGTATGATTTTTTGCTATTTTTTTTTTTTTTTTGTCAAATTTAAATGTTGGGCAAAAAGGTATTTACCTCTTTCTTCATAATAACGAAAATGGACTTACATACATTTTTTAAATTCTTTTTGGATCTAGACTTTTATGAAATAGGTATAGGTAAAATGACATTCTATGTAGTTATCCATAGATTTAATTAAACTCTTTATCTTTATTATGGACTTGAATTATTTAAGTCAATCTAGTCACATTTTAGTGATTTTGGGCTTATTCGGCTTTTGGCTCAACAAGGTGACACAATCCAACTAGACTAAATTATGTCATAGGATGGCCTTACGGTAAATAAATGACATTATTCGATTTGCCAATTTTATGTCTTTTAATTTTTATTTAAAAACACGTGTAAATTTGCAATTAATCACAAAATTTATCACTCAACAGTTATGCCAAACACATCCCGAGTGAATAAGGCACATATTACCATTTCAAAGATTGATGGTTCAATCTCCCTCCCACAATTGTTAAACAAAAAAAAAATCACATTTAACAACAACGTAACGATAAGGATGTAGTTAAAAAAAGTTAAAATGTAAGAGATTGAATTAAAACTTTTTATACAATTAGAACAAAATTGAAAAAATATTGGAACATTATATACTTAAACATAAATTTAGCATACTTTTAATTATGGAACTAAATATCATGTCAAATCGAGCATAGCTCAATTAGTTAAGGTATATCTTTTCGACCAAATGGTCGTGAGTTCGAATCTCCACCCCAACATGTTATTGAAGTGAAAAAAAAAAAATCATCAAATTTTTTAAAAGTACGTTTCATTATTTCAAAAGACATATATATCATAATGAGAATCATTTACGTATAATAATAAAATTTCCAAAACAAGAACTATCCTTTCAAAAAGAAAAAAAAATCAAACATAGTTTGGTGCAATAACTACAATCTTCATGAGGAACTTATACACTAAGAACCTCATACTCTAAGCGAGATTGAAAAAAATTCTCTCTATTTCTTTGTAGATTCTCTGTCGTTTTTCCTATCGGTCACCCTTCTCCGACGAGTAGAAGGTCCCATTTGGTGATCAACATGGACTTTGTCGACAGTTTGTGGAAACTCAAGCTCTCGGACAAAGAATCGATCACCATAGAATCCAGCAAATTGAGCTCTTCATCGACACAATCGATCCTACGACATAGTTTCGTTAGAAAACTTGAATTAAAGAAAATTGTTAACATTGAGGCTTTGAGAAACGTCATGAAAAATGTGTAGAAATTTTGTAAGGGGATGACGATGGATTGCATTGGTGATAACCTATTCCTCAGAAAAATCCGATTGGAAGGATAAACGAAGAATTTTAGAAGGCAGTCCATGGTGTTTTGATGGAAGCCTCATCTTACTTGAATCACCGAGACCCTCAGATTTGCCGAAAGAGATAAATTTTGATTATGCTTACTTTTGTGTTCAATTCCATAAAGTGCCTATTGGGTTACGAACTGAGGATGTCGATCGAGCTGTCAATCAAAGCATAGGGTCGGTCATCTCAATAGATAAGAATGATGAGGATGAAGGCTGGGGTCAGTTCCTACAAGTCTGCATCTGCCTTAACATCTGAGATCCCCGCGCCTACCGAATTTCTGCTTTCTTTGTTGAAAGATTGGCCACACGCAAAATGAGTGTGACTCACATGGAGATTCTTCAGAACAAAAGCAGTACGGTACATGGTTAAAAGCAGACCCAGATTTTCTAACCAAGCGCCAAAGCGAAGGAGGAATGGACAATGATGTTTGGAGAGGAGTGACGAGCTACAGAGGGAGGCGCTCATGGCGAAATCACATTGATACTTCACCAAGTTATTCCGAGTTCAATGAATCGAACTTACCACTGCCGGAGAGCCACCATGAGGAGCGGCAGCATAACCCACACGAATCTGACATTCCAATCAACAGTGGCGAAGAAGCAACCATTATGGAATTCATTACGGAGAAAGAAAAATCAACAAAAACTCGGGCTTCAAATATGGAAAATTTATTGCATTTAAAACATTCAGTTTCTCTCTCTGCAAATAACTTTCCTATTGAAGATCTTCCCAAAACTAATCACCCATCGATTTCTTTTAATGTGCAGGAGCAACTGAGAGAAGAAGAAACTGCCACTTCTTACGAAGGCGAACAAACTAGTGGACTGGATTGGCTTTCAAAAGGAAAACTAAA
>JAOANK020139210.1:0-30649 GCA_026257165.2 Telfairia occidentalis
AATTAATTAATAATAAATCTAATTTATTATTAATATCCAAATTAAATTATTCAATTAAAAATTAAATAATCTTTATTATTTAATTTTCTCCCAATCAATTGTTCGTTGCAGAAGTAACGAGCTAGCAAGGGGATCTTATGGACCTATAGCTTCGAGCTCTAATGATTAAGATCAGTTAGTCAAACTCTTCAACTAACCAATCTCACCATTAACCCAAAGTAACCCCCCAATAAACCTGAGGTTGCACTCTCGCACCTTAGATGTGTTATGTTCACAAATATAATCATAACAATTCATTTGATCCTTCACAAAGTGACTCGTGTTCCAATTGGGTGAAATTATTGTTTTGCCATTGGCCATTCCTCTTACTTCTTACGTACCATTGGTTCTCTAATGGATAGCCTTCCATGAATCTCATCATGGAAAAATCCTTCTTGGGGTATCAAGAATGCAGGTACCCTGTTATCTAAGTCCTGAACTAGCTCATTAAGGGAATCATTTATATACACACTTAATATGGAGAAGTGCACACTTTGCACTTTCCACTTTTGAGTGGTTGTGTATTCCATCTTATATAGAAATGTTCCCAACTCTCCAATTGAATGCATTCCCAAGACACTAGGCTTATTGAGCGAATATATAAGTCACTATCACCATGCTACTCAAAGAACACTCCCGCATAAGCAGAACTTCATAACACACTCAGGAGTTAGGTCAAATGACCAATGATCATCCTAGTGATGTATTTACAATTTCTTTCAACGATCTTACAAGAAATGTGCAGAACACATCGCAGTCCAGTCTTATGCAATCTCACTACATACGATACCTCCACTCACATGTCACCACATGAACGATCTGGATAAGACCATTTGTGACAGTTACAAAGTGAACCGTATAAACAGTGTACCATAATATAGTCCCCAACCTTTTCCATATACTATAGATCATTTAAGGCACTACTCTTAAACTTGATCCTCTCGTATGTCTGGTACATACGAAGTTTAAGAACACATCCGGTGGCTAAAGAGCAATTAAATATTGAATGTCGCTAAATTTGACAAGATGCACAAATAATATTTAAGTCTATCTTATTTACATCACTATAGTTTACATGACGTCACGAGCTTAGGGCATAAATCCCAACATGTCACACTTCAACAAGTAGACAGGTCAATCACATATCCCGAAGGTAAGATTGAAGATATTTAGGCACAAGTAGATAAGTTCATATTCCCAGTCGATTTCATCATTCTGGTCTATGATGCGGATAAGGGCATCCTTATAATCTTTGGGAAGACTTTTCCTAGCCACAGGCAAAACACTTATCGATGTCCAAAAAGAAGATTTGACCATGAGAGAGCATGGCCAGGAGGTAAAGTTCAGTGTATTTGACTACATGAGATATCCAGCTGAAGTTGGGGATTGTTCAACTATTCAATTGCTAGAGGAATTTGTTGAAGATGTATTTGAGACAAAATCGCAAGAGCAGCACTTCTAGCAATTTGGGGATGGTATGCCTGTGAGTGCCAAATGTGCATTCAATTTCCTGAGATAGCAACTACAAAGGTATGAGATAACTCTCTAAAATAGAGTTATTAGGAGTCTTTTAGGATAGAATTCATCTTATTCATGAAGAGATTTCCCTTTAATTTAGAAAATAATTGATTGATTTATCCTTGTTTGCTTATAATACTTTTAAAAGCTTGTTGTAACAACATTATATTTAAGCCAGCATTTAATTAGATATCAGGAAAAATTGTACTTAATCGATACTGATTTTGGGTATTTTGTTGAGCAGGAAATTGATAAAAGCATTATTTTAGAAGAATAATTAATTGAGCATTTATCCAACAAAATGGACAGATAAAATTTGTACGAAGAAAACAGAAATTAAAATATGAAAATAATCTTATCTTTAATGTAATTAATCCACTATTAGATGCAAGTCAAGTGGACAATTTGACCTGATAGGTTTCCTGATCACAAAAGGGAGCTTATAAATAGAAAAAGAGGGCGCCAATTTAAAAAGATGGGGGAATGGTGAAGTCTAATTGTCAATTTTTTGTTTTTCAGTCTTCTTTTGCTAGAGTTTTTTGTCGTGGCTGTTACTTTGTTTTTCGTAGAGAAGAGTTGAAGAAGAACTTTGTGGAGGTTGAAAATAGGAGAAGCAATTCTACTTACGACACCCATGGAAAACCGATTCTACAACTCCTTAAGATTTTACACACTATGTTTTCCTTTACAATTTTCAGTGTTGGGTTACTGTCTTTTCTTTATCTTAGAATGAACTACTTCACCTTTGGGTGAGGATTAAGGGATATGTTATCAAACTAATTTTTCGTTTTGAAGTAAAAGTTTGTTGGATTGATTTGTTTTATAAGTATGCTTAGTGTTTAATGTTTATGTCTGCTTGGCGAACACACATAAATATCTTCTCTAAGTTTCAGAAGAAAACGTGAGGAGTAGATTGCTTTTAAAACACATTAGCATCTAGATTAGGTTAGTTGTTGGCTAAGTGAGGAGGTTAGGAATAATCACTCACCTAATGCATGGAAACAATAGGTTTAATTCATATAAGTTAATGAAATTAACTTAAGAAATTAGGGAGATTTGGAAGGATTCTAAAAGAATATTGTTGTGTGAATCGATCCTACAATTCGTTTGCTTCTGCATTCTATGTTAGGAAAAATAGCATGTTACCTTAATTCGTACTTATTCATTCTCATCATTAGAATCGCAAAAGCATTCTTTTTATTTTGCCATTTAATTCCACTCAGCAATTAGTTAAAAAACATCACCAATTCTTTATTTTTGTTACCTTTGAATTCACTAAAAGATTAAGTACGAATATGTTAAAATCTATCACTAATTCATGTGAATACAATATAAAAATACTTATTACTTGTTGCAGATTGTGTGCACTTATGTATTCAATTGTGATTTCATCATTCACTATACATCACGCAACAAGTTTTTGGTGTCCTTGCCGGGGATTAGATTGCATTTTGACTTGTTTGAATTTAATTTGTTTAGTGAATTGGAGCTTCATTTATACTGATCCAATATTTCTTTGTGATTGTAGCAATTGGTGTATGAATACTAATTCTGATTTGGAGGTTGAATTTGACCTAGAAATTGAAAGGACTCTTCATTGATTAAGAAGGGAGTTGAGAAATTGAGCAAATTTTATGAATCAAAATGTTCCACCTCTTGGAGGACAAATGGAGCAAGCAAATCAACAACCAAATAAAGGAGGAGTTCCATTACCTAGAGTAGTAATGCAATAGCAAATTAGACTAGTAGATGAAGTTGAAAACCCTGTAATTCTAGCCAATGACAGGGAAAGAGCCACAAGAGATTATGCAGTCCCAATGTTCGATGAATTAAATCCAGGGGTTGTTAGACCTAATATACAGGTAGCAAATTTTGAATGAAGTCTGTGATGTTTCAGATGCTACAAACCATAGGTCAATATGATGGTTTACCTACAGAAGATCCACATTTACATATGAAGAATTTTTTAGATGTGAGCGACTCATTTGTGATTCAGGGAGTTTCTAAGGATTCTCTACGTTTAACTTTGTTTCAATATTCATTAAGGGATGGAGCAAAAGCTTGGTTAAACACATTTTCTCTAGGATCCAACACTACCTAAAATGAATTAGCAGAGAAGTTTCTGACTAAGTGATGCATGAGAAAGATACAAGAAACTCCTTAGAAAGTGTTCTCACCATGGTTTACCTTGTTGTGTTCAATTAGAGACATTCTATAATGGTTTTAATTTGGCTATGCAAAGCACGGTAGATGCTTCAGTAAATGGTGCATTATTGTCAAGAACATATAATGAAGCATATGAAATTTTGGTAAGGATATCAACCAACAGTTGTCAATGGTATGATGAGAGATCAAACCCTAGAAAGCGACCATAAGGATTTGCAGACATTGATGCATTAACATCTATTAGGGCAGACATCGCTTCTTTGACAAACATGATCAAAACCTTACCTTTAGGAAACAACCCACTGCCGAATGGCACTATAAATCAAGTAACAATAGAGTCATGCATTTTCTGTAGAGAAGGGCGCACTTATGGATTTTGTCCTAACAATCCAGTATTAGTTTGTTATATAGGAAGAAATAATCCACACTCAAATACCTACAATCCAAGGTGCAGAAATCATCCTAACTTCTCTTGGAGTCAAGGGGAAACCATCATGAACCTCAAGCACAACAAAAAGGAAATTATCAACTTAGATTTGAACAGCAAAATCAACAATTCATGCCGCAGCAAAATAGGCCCTTGCACTAGCAAAATACTAGCAATTAAAGTAATTCATTATAAAATATAATGATGTATATGGCCAAAAATGATGCTATGATTCAAAGTTAACAAGCTTCATTGAGAAATTTTGAGATTCAGATTGGACAATTACCAGCAAGTTAAAAAATAAACCTATAGACAACTTCCTTCAGATACTGAAAATCCACAGAGGGAAGGTAAAGAACAAGTGCAAATAGTAAAACTCAAAAGTGGAAAACCTGTAGCTGGAACAAGTTCTTTGCCGCAACAATTGAGTTCTAATTCAAATTTTGCAGACAACAAGATAATGCGAGCAGTGAGGTAAGGATTGAATAAGCAACATAAGATGGAGATTAACAGAAGCAGTTTCCAAAACAAACTCTGCAGAACCTCAAAAGTCTTCTCCAGTTGTTCCTTTCAAACCTCCACCACCCCCTTATCCTCAGAGACTTGAGCAGAAAACTCAAGAGGTTTTATTTAAGAAATTTTTAAAAGTACTGAAGCAACTTCACATAAACATACCATTGGTAGAAGCTCTTGAGCAAATGTCAAACTACGTAAAATTCCTCAAGGATATTCTGACCAAGAAGAATGAATTACGGGAATATGAAACAGTTTGTTTAACTAAAGAGTGTAGTGCAATCCTTAAAAATAAGCTACCTTCGAAAGTTAAGGATCCTAGATCATTTACCATTTATGTTTCAATCGGAGGAAAAGAAATGGGGAGGACATTATGTAATCTTGGAGCTAGTATCAATCTCATGCCATTATCCATCTATAAGAAGTTAGGAGAGGGTGAAGCGAGGTCAACAACTGTAATTCTTCAATTAACTAACAGATCCATTACATATCTTGAAGGAAAGATTGAAGACATCTTGGTGTAAGTAGATAAGTTCATATTTCCAGCTGATTTCATCATTTTGGATTATAAAGTTGATAATGAAGTGCCTATAATTCTAGGAAGACCCTTTTTAGCAAGAGGCAAAAAGTTGATAGATCTGCAAAAAGGAGAATTAACCATGAGGATGCATGACCAAGAGGTAAAATTCAGTGTATTTGATGCCATGTGACATCTGCATGAAGTTGAGGAATGTTCAGCAATTCAATTGTTGGAAGAAGTTGTAGAAAATGCATTAAGGACAGAATTGCAAGAGCATCATATGCAGCAGTTTGGGGATGTTGGATCCCTAGAAGTAGAAAAAGAGAGCAATAGCTTTGCACCAGCAATTTCAGAGGTATGTGAAATTTCAAACAATAAGAAAGCATTTGAAACTCTTGATTTAAATGATAGGAGATTTCCACCCATGAAACCATCTGTTGAGGAAGCACCACAGCTGGAACTAAAGCTACTACCATCGCATTTGAAATATGTTTACCTTGGTGAAAATGAAACACTACCAATCATTGTGGTAGTAAATCTCCCACCAGAAGATGAAGATCCATTAATTCAATTGTTGAAGCAACACAAGAAGTCAATTGGCTGGACTTTAGCAGACATTCAAGGTATCAGTACATCTTTTTGTTTGCATAAATTAATCTAGAGGATGGAAGTTTTAAATCTATAGAGCAACAAAGAATTAGATTGAATCCAGCCACGAAAAAAGTTATGAAGAAGGAAGTCATCAAATGGATTATTTATCCAATCACATACAACAATTGGGTAAGTTCTATTCAGTATGTATCCAAGAAAGGGGGAATGAATGCGATCACCAATGAAGCAAATGAACTTATTCCAACTAAAACAATTGTAGGGTGGAGGGTCCTATATGGATTATAAGAAGCTGAATATAGCTACACGTAAGAATCATTTTCCTTTACCTTTCATTGATCAAATGTTAGGTAGGCTTGCAGGTCAGGCTTATTATTGCTTCTTAGATGGTTATTTGGGTTATAATTAGATTAGTATAGCCCCTGGTGATCAAGAGAAAACCAACTTTACTTGTCCTTATGACACATTTGCATTTAAAAGAATGCCCTTTGGGCTATGTAATGCTCTAGCAAAGTTCTAGAGATGCATGTTGACGATCTTTTCTGACATGGTTGAATCAATTATAAAAGTTTTTATGGATGATTTTTCAGTTTTCGGGAATTCATTCACAATCTGTCTAAATAATTTAGGAAAAGTTCTAAAAAGATGTGAATAGACTAATTTAGTTTTAAATTGAAAAAAATGACATTTCATGGTGAAAGAAGGAATTGTTTTAGGCCATAAGATGTGTGAAAAAGGAATAGAAGTGGATAGAGCCAAGATTGAGATCATTGAGAAGATGGAATCACCAACTTCTGTTAAGGAAATTAGAACTTTCCTTGGCCACGCAAGTTTCTACCGAAGGTTTATCAAAGTCTTTTCTAAAATCTCTAAACCTCTTTGTATGTTATTAGAATCTAACAGATCTTTTGAGTTCAATGCAGATTGTTTGCAGGCTTTTTAGGTGTTAAAGAAGGCGTGGATCATTGCACCAATCATCTCATCACCAATTTGGAATCTTCCTTTTGAATTGTTGTGTGATGCAAGTGATTATGTTGTTGGAGCTCTATTGGGAAAAAAACATGACAAGATGATTCATTTGATTTATTATGCCAGCAAAACATTAAATGAAGCTCAATTAAATTACACTACAACGGAGAATGAGCTTTTTGCAATTGTTTTTTCATTTGAAAACTTTAGACCATATCTGGTAGGATCTAAAGTTACTATTTTTACAGATTATGCAGTAATTCGCTACTTATTAGCAAAAAAAGATGCAAAGCCAAAACTTATCAGATTGATGCTTTGACTGCGAGAGTTTGATTTGGAGATCAAAGACAAAAAAAAGTTCGGAGAATTATGTGGCAGATCATCTATCCCTAGTTGAGCGAACAAAAGAATTGTTGCAGCAAACAGAGTTAAGAGACTATTTTTCAGATGAGCAGTTATTTATGGTAGCACAAATTACTGATGTTGAATTACCATGGTTTGCAGGAATTGCTAATTATTTGGCTATAGGATTACTACCTTCAAATTTGACAAAGCAACAACTTAGGAAGTTTCTTCATGATATACGCTTTTACTTTTGGGACAATCCGTTTGTCTATAGGCAATGTGTTGATGGACTGGTGAGAATATGTGTGCTTCAATTAGAAGTTTCAGCAATACTGGAGCATTGTCACACAATACCCTATGGGAGGATATTTTGAAGGGCAAAAGACTGCAGCTAAAGCATTACAATCAAGGTCCTTTTGCCCATACACATATTTAGTAAAACATGTGATAAGTGCCCAAGGATAGGCAATATTGGAATCAAAGATGAGATGCCACTAACCTACGTTTTAAAATTACAGTTGTTTGATGTATGGGGGATTGATTTTATGGGACCTTTTCCACCATCAATGGGAACACTTATATTTTGCTTGTTGTTGACTAGGTGTCAAAATGGGGAGAGGCAATTTCTTGTGCCCATAATGATGTTAAAATAGTTTCTAAATTCCTCCAGAAAAGCATTTTCACTCGAATTAAAACTCCACGTGCTCTAATAAGTGATGAGGGATCTCATTTTGTCAATAGAATCCTTAGTAGATTATCAGCAAAATGTGGTGTTAAGCATAGAGTCTCTACCTCTTATCACCCTCAAGCTAATGGTCAAGCTAAAATTTCAAATAGGGAAATTAAGGGTACCCTAGAGAAGGTTGTTAATCCTACTAAAAAAGATTGGACTTTTAAGTTACCTGATGCTCTTTGGGCTTATAGAACTGAATTCAAAACACCTTTAGGAATGTCACCCTATAGGTTAGTATATGGAAAGGCATACCCAATACCTTTAGAGTTAGAGCACAAGGCTTTTTGGGCTTTAAGAACCTAAAATTTTGACGTCGTGGCTACTGGAGCAGTGCTCTTCCTATAATTAAATGAATTGGAAGAGCATTGTCACTTCTCTTATGAAAATGTTAAAATCTACTAGGAAAAGACTAAAGCGTGGCATGATAGGAGAGTGATCCTAAAGTAATTTGAGAAAGGTCAACAAGTACTATTGTACAATTTGAGACTTAGACTTTTTCCTAGAAAATTAAAGTCTTAATGGTCTGGACCGTTTACAATCTTAGAAGTTTTCTTGTATGGAGTTGTTACATTGAGAGATGCAAATAATGGGAGAAGCTTCAAAGTCAATGGACAAAGAATAAAACATTATTAGGGAGAGAACTTTCTTAGGAAATGTACTTCTCTCCAATTGCTAACACATTGACAGAACAAGAACATTGCAAGAGCATTTTCTAAGCATAACACTAATTTATTTTTGCTCACTTTTTACTGTTTTAACTCTTGTTTTATTCTAAGTAATTCAATTTTTGTTTTGTTTTAGGAAACTTTTTAGGAGAATTTTGCATTTAAATTTTAGTTTGATTGAATTATTTAGATTCGATCTTATTTACTTTTTGGTTAAATTTTGAATTTGATTTTGAGAATTTAAATTTTATTCTATTGGATCTTAATTTGAATTCCGGATGATTAATTAGTAAAAAAAAGTCCAAATTTCAATTTCAATTTGCATAATTATCTTTACCTAATTTTGTGTTTTTATTTTTGTAGATAGTTATGGAAAATAAAAGAGAATTCACGAGAATTGATGTAGTAGAATATTCTGAAGAGAGGGAGCAAATTTTTTAGTTAAAATTCAAAAAGTTACCTAGTGTAATAAATGCTCTAACATCTATTTTGTAGGGAACGGCGAACTTGACAGAGCAGTAATTATCACACTACCGTTGGATCTTTTTTTTCCCCAAAATTAAGAATATTGTATGGATTAATTAAGGACATTACATTTAATTTCATGATTGAATTGCCCTTAAGTCCTTGCTATATATATACCTAATTGGTTTATTCTTCTTCATTCGTATCTTTTAATTACTTTTTTTTTATTCTCCAAAAAACCCCTTGAAGCATTCAACAACCATGACTCCTAAAACCAGAAGAAAACTTCAAGATTTCGATGCTGACTTACTTCTTGACGCCCTAGCCACCTCACAAGAAGAAGAAACTATTCAACCACCTGCGAACGAAACCATTCCCCCACCTCAACTTAAAAAGAAAGAACAGAAGAAGAAAACCAAGAACGTTGTCCAACCACCAAGTTCGGTTGCTAGGACTTTTCAGTCTGCCTTTTTAAAGACTGAAGCAAACATATGGTTGTCCTTTCTCAAGCTCAGATTCCTTCCAATGACACATGATTCTACAATAAAGAAAGATAGAATCCTCCTAGTATTTGTCATTCTTCGTTCCCAAAGTATTAATGTGGAAAAAATTATTGCTCCTAAAATTTATGTATGCTCAAGAAAGAAAGTAGGCAAATTATTTTTTCCCAATATTATAATGGCACTGCGCAAGAGGGCAGAAGTCCCAATATTTCCAGATGACATACCCCTATTTGATAAGGGAGTGATTTACATGACCAACATTGAATGGCTGTGAAGGGATGAAGGACCAGCAAGAGGTGGAGGATTATTGAGCAGAATACATCGGGTGCTAGAGTGAGTGGAGATGGTAATGGGTCGTCTGAAATTCCAAGAAAGACAATGTCAGACATATTGGAGTTACGACCGCAGGAGAGACATTGCCCTTAAAAAGGCAATACAAGCAAACTTCACAAAACCTTTGGACGAAGCCTTTCCTCATTTTCCTGACGACCTCATGAATCTTTGGATCTAACTCCCTTATATATTATATGAAGATGAGGATGCAGAAGAGCATGACCCTCCACTAGAAGACTAACCATGCACCATACTATTCTCTAGGGATGTTAACTATCCCTCTCTTTCTCTGATAAAAGTTTGCCTTTACTACGAATTGTTTTTTGTTTATTTTTTATGTTATATATTCTTACTTTCTTTATTTCTTTGTTATATGCTTGTTATGAACCCATCCTCCCCCCATATTTTGAATCATTATTTTGTAACTCCTGCTCTTAATCAATGAAAATTTGTATTGGGTTTGGGGAAACAAATATTTTGTTGCAGCATTCTAGCAGTATTGTCAATAACTATAACTCTAACTCCAAGTATTTTGATCCAACACAAGTAGAATTTCATAAATAGTTTAATGAAAGACACATTTGACTAGTATAAGAGCCTTAGTTTATGTTTCTTAAGGTTGAATACTTATTGACTTAGATTCTTTCTGCACAAATCAACCCACTTATTTTTCCTATTCTTGGCAACCTGCTTTTAGTTTAGTTGATCCCTAAGAAAACTTTGCTCCAGCACTTAGAAGAACATTTTGTTTGTTCGATCAAACTTGTCTAGGTTGCCTTGAATTAAGTTTGGTAATTTTTCCCCTTATTACTTGTCTAGAACATTGGGGAGAATGTGCATTTTAAGTTTGGGGATTTGAGTCCCTTTGGTCCTCATTTCTTTTTTAGCCATATTGAATCCAAATTATTCTAAAATTATAATGTGCATTCCTCTATTCCTTATAGTACACTCCTCTCCCTTTAGACACTTGTGTGTTTTTCGAAAATCAGGAGATAGGCGAATATTCCAATTGAAAAAAAAAACATTTTAAGAGGAAAAGGGAATTACGAGGGATGAGTGTTGCCTGAATGTTACTGTATCTTTACAACTGGAAGGCTTGCTACCAAGAATATGAAATTTCTAATAAGTGATGAGTCGTCAAAAAGGCTATGACTTGAAGGGAACAAAATCTTTGTTGGGTACACTTCTTTTGAGAGAGCAATGTGTGAACAACTTTTGTAAACTAAAACCTAAGGTATCTAAAGGTAGAGGAGAAAATGGAACAGAATGGTATTCTAATTGAGGGATCGCAGAGTAAGGTTGATGAATTAGGAGTTAGCAAATTAAGAGTTAGGTTCTTCAAAATAAGTGAAATTTGTGGCATGTGCAAAAAGATTAAGGGAAGATAAGGGTTTAACCTAAACGAGATACGAGACAGCTTGATAGTTGATTATCTTTCACTTAATTGTCTATCTAATTCTGTTGCAGGATTCTAATTATCAGATCATTTGTTTTGCATTCTCAGAAGTTTTAAAGTATTACTCGAGGACGAGCAATGGTTCAAGTTTGAAGATTTCGATAACTCTCCAAAAGAGAGTTATTAGGAGTCGTTTAGGATAGAATTCATCTTATTCATTAAGAGATTTCCCTTTAATTTATGAAGTAATTGCTTGATTTGTCCTTGTTTGCTTATAATACTTTTGAAAGGTTGTTGTTACAACATTATATTTAAGCCAACATTTAATTAGAAAGTAGAGAAAATTGTACTTAATCGATACTAATTCTGGATATTTCGTTGAGCAGAAAATTGATGAAGCATTATTGTAGCAGAATAATTGATCGAGATTTATCCAGCAAAATGGACAGGTAAAATCCACGCAAAGATAACAAAAATTCAAATATGGAAATAATCTTATCTTTTATGGAATTAATTCACCGTTAGGTGCAAGCCAAGTGGACAATTTGAACTGACAGGTTTCCTAATCACAAAAGGAAGCTTATAAATAGAAAAAAGAGGCCACCAATTGAAAAGGGGGGGATCATGAAGTCAAATTGCTGATTTTCTATTTTCAGTCTTCTTCTACAAGAGTTTTTCATTGTTGCTACTACTTTGTTTTTCGTAGAGAATAGTTGACGAAGAAGAACTTCATGAAGGTTGAAAAGAGGAGAAGCAATTCTACTCACGGCACCCGTGGTAAACAGATTCTACAACTCCTTAAGATTTTATGCATTATGTTTTCCTATACAGTTTTCGTTATTGTCTTGATGTCTTTTCTTTATCTTACCATGAACTAATTCGCCTTTGGGTGAGGATTAAAGGATATGTTCCTAAACTAATATTTAGTTTCGAAGTAAAAGTCTGTTGGATTGATTTGTTTTATAAGTATGCTTAGTGTTTAATGTTTATGTCTGCCTGACCAATACACATAAATACCTTCTTTAAGTTTCAGAAGAAAACATGAGGAGTAGATTGCTTTTAAAACACATTAGCCTCTAGATTAGATTAGTTGCTGGCCAAGTGAAGAGGTTAAAAATAATCACTCACCTAATGCATGGAATAACAGGTTTAATTCATATAAGTTAATGAAAATTAACTTAAGATATTAGGGAGATCTGGAAGGATTCTGAAAGACTATTGTTGTGTGAATCGATCCTGCAATTCTTTTGCTTCAGTATTCTATATCAGGAAAAATAGCACGTTACCTTAATCCAAACTCATTCATTCTCATCGTTAGAATCGTAAAAGCATTCTTTTTATTTTGCTATTTAATTTCACTCAGCAATTAATTTTTTTAAAAAAAAATATCAATTCTTTACTTTTGTTACCTTTGAATTCACTAAAAGATTAAGTACGAATAGGTTAAAATCTATTACCAATCCCTGTAGATACGATATAAAAAATACTTATAACTTGCTACAGATTGTGTACACTTGTGCATTAAATTGTGTGATTCCATCATTCACTACACATCATGCAACAGTATGCGAAATTTTATATTATAAGAAAACATTTGAAACTTTAGATTTGAATGATAGGAAATCACCACCTATGAAGTCATCTGTTGAGGAACCACCACAACATGAGTTGAAACCATTGTCATCGCATTTGAAGTATGTTTATCTAGGTGAAAAAGAAACATTGCCAATCATTTTTGTAGTAGATTTACTACCAGAAGATGAATATCGATTAATTTAATTGCTGAAGCAATACAAGAAGGCCATTGGTTGGATTCTAGCAGACATTCAAGGTATCAGCCCATCTTTTTGTATGCATAAGATCAATTTAGAATATGGAAATTTTAAGTCTGTTGAGCAGCAGATAATGTTGAATCCAACGATGAAGGAGGTTGTGAAGAAAGAAGTCATTAAGTGGTTAGACGTTGGAATTATTTATTTTATTGTAAACAGTAATTTGGTCAGTTCTATTCAGTGCATACCCAAGAAAGGAGGAATGATTGTGATCACAAATGAAGCCAACAAACTTATTCCTACTAGGACAGTGATAGATTGGAGGTTATGTATGGACTAGCAGAAGCTAAACACAGTTGCATGTAAAGATCACTTCCCTTCACCTTTTATTGGCCAGATGTTGGATAAGCTCGCAGATCAGGCTTACTATTGCTTTTTAGACAGTTATTTTGGTTATTACAAAATTAGCATTGCCCCTGGTGATAAGAGAAAACCACTTTTACTTCTCATTACAAAACATTTACATTTAGGAGGATGTCCTTTAGTCTCTGCAATGCTCCAACAACTTTCCAGAGGTGTTTGATAGCTATATTTTCTCATATGGTTGAATCAATTATGGAAGTGTTTATGGACGATTTCTCAGTCTTTGGAAGTTTATTCACCACCTGTTTAGATAATTTATGTAAATTTTTTAAGAGATGTGAATAGACAAATTTGGTTTTAAATTGGAAAAAATGTACTTAATGGTGAAGGAAGGCATTGTTCTAAGACATAAGATTTCTAAAAAAATAGAAATGGATAGAACCAAGATTGAAATCATTGAGAAGATGGAACCATCAACTTCCGTTAAAAGAGTTAGGAGTTTCCTTAGTCATGCAAGTTTTTACCAAAGGTTTATCAAGGACTTTTCTAAAATCTTTAAACCTTTTTGCATGTTATTAGAAGTTAAACATATATTTTGAGTTTGATGCAAATTTTTAAAAGCTTTTGAGATGTTGAAGAAAGCGTTGATCACTACACCAATCATCTCATCACCTAATTGGAGTTTACCCTTCGAGTTGATGTGTGACACTAGCGATTATGTTATTAGAGCAATGCTCGATCAGAAGCATGACAAGATGATTCATCCAATTTATTACGCCAACAAAACCTTAAATGAAGCACAACTTAATTACACAACTATAGAAAAGGAGCTTATAGCAATAGTTTTTGCTTTTGAAAACTTTAGACCATATCTGGTAGGTTCTAAAGTTATTATTTTTATAGATCATGCAGTAATTCACTATTTTTTGGCACAGAAGGATACAAAGCCAAGACTTTTCAGATGGGTGTTTCTACTGCAAGAATTTGATTTGGAGATCAAAGACAAGAAAGGTTCGAAGAGCTATGTTGCATATCATCTTTCAAGAGTTGAGCAAACAAAAGAAATATTACAGCAACCTGAGATCCGTGATTATTTTTCAGATGAACAGTTATTTATAGTGGCTCAAATTACAAATATTGCTAACTATTTAGCTGCAGGTTTAGTACCTCCAGAATTGACGAAGCAACAACTAAAAAAGTTTTCTCATGATGTGCGCTTCTATTTTTGGGATGATCCTTTTGTCTACAGACAGTATGCTGATGGGATAGTGAGAAGGTGTGTGTCTCGATCAGAAGTTTCAGCCATACTGGAACATTATCATACAACACCCTGTAGAGGACATTTTGGACTGTAGAGGATCACAGCTAAAGCATTACAATCAAGATATTTTTTTTCCATCAATATTCAAAGACGCTTACTTATTTAGTAAGACATGTGATTAGTGTCACAGGAAAGGAAATCTTGGAGTCAAGGATGAGATGCTGCTGACTTTCATTTCAGTGATAGAGCTATTCAAAGTCTGGAGGATTGATTTCATGATATAATTTCCCCCTTAAAATGGTAACTCTTACATTTTGATAGTTGTTGACGATGTGTTAAATTAGGTGGAAGCAATTGCTTGTGCTTAGAATGATGTTAAAACAGTTTCAAAATTCCTTCAAAAGAATATCTTCATTCATTTTGGAACTCCATGCACCCTAATAAGTGACGAAGGTTCTCATTTTATCAATAAGATCCTAAGTAATTTATTTGTGAAGTATAGTGTTAAACATAGAATATCCACCCCTTATCTCCCACAAGCTAATGGTCAAGCTGAGGTTTCAAATAGAGAGATTAAGGGAAACTTAGAGAAGTTTGTTAACCCAAATAGGAAGGATTGGTCTTTCAGATTACCAGATGCTCATTGGGCTTATAGAATTGCATTTAAGACACCTTTAGGCATGTCTTCTTACAGGTTAGTCTATGGTAAGACATGTCATTTCCCTTTAGAGTTGGAGCCTAAAGCTACTGGAGAATCTGAATTTTGACACCACATCTATTGGAGAATTGAGATTTCTACAGTTAATTGAATTGGAGGAGCATCATCATTTTTCCTATGAAATGCAAAGATCTATAAGGAAAAGACCAAGGTGTGGCACGATAGGAGACTGGTTCTAAAGAATTTCGAAAAAGGACAACAAGCGTTGTTATACAACTCAAGACTTAGGCTTTTTTTATTTTTTTGAAAAATTAAAATCTCGTTGGTCTGGACCTTTCACTATTTTGGAAGTTTTTCCATATGGAGCTATCATGTTGAGAGATAAACAAAATGGAGAAACTTCAAAGTCAATGGATAGAGGATGAAACATTATTAGGGAGAGAACTTTCTTCGAAAATGTGCTTCTCTCCAATTGCTAGAAAATTGACAGAGCATGCAGATTGCTGGAGCCATTTCTAAGCATAACAATAAATTATTTTCGCTCTCTTTTGAATTTTATTTTTGCTTTATTTTATGAACATTTTTTAGGAGTATTTTTTAATTCAAATTTGATTTATTTGTTTCTTTTCGTTTATTTATATTAGATTTTATTTCATTAAAACTGATTTAACTTTTCATTTCTTTTAATTTTCCTTTCAATTTGAAAAAAAAAAATTGATTAGATTTGATTAGATTTTTCTTAATTATCTTTTAAGTATTTTATTTTATTGTAGGTATTTATGGGAGTTCACGCATTTTAAGGCAACATAAATATTACGATTGAGAGAATGGAAAAATATAATTAAAATATTCATTTATTTGAATTTTAGAATATACAAAATTAGAGATTTTATTTGTGAAAATAATATATTTGAATTACTATACTTAGAGAAATTAATTACAAACGTTCTTTTTGCAGAATTCAGAAGATTAGCCAGGGCGATTACGTCAGCAATAGATCCGTTGGAACAATTATTCCAAGAAAATAAATTTTGCATGAAATTTTCTTTAAGCAATCATTGTCGCCAAGCCACAAGCAAAAAGCAAGAACCAGAGGAAAGAAATCACATCCTACTGTAGAACTTGACTAATCTTAATAGGTGCAAGTTGAAGAGCATACTCAGCCACACTACCACCCCCAATAGTGCATGATGAAGTTGTAGATGAGCAAAATTCAGTTTTTGAAGATCGATGAATGCAAGGGATCTTGGTTGTCTCTTTTCTCTAAATTCTCTTGTTTTTAATTATTTCTGTTAGTTAAATTATCTTGCTTATTTTGTTTTATTTCTGAAAAAGAAAATCTCTACTGCTATTAATGTTTGACCACTCCCTCCCCTGATATTTTGTAACCCTACTCTTTTCAATGCAATATATTTTGGTTAGGGTATAAGTCTGCTTCTATCAAGCTGTCTAGTTGTTCTCTTTAGGAAAGAATCATTAAGACTAAGCAAACTTTTTGATCCATCATTAGTAGGCTTTGATACACCTTTTAGTGAGAGACAACATTTGACTAATATGAGAGTCATATTTTCTGTTTCCTAGGGTTGAAAACTTATTTACTTCAAATTATTCTGCACAACTAAGTCCACCTCTTTTACCTAGTCTTGAGAAACTACTTTTAGTTTTGTTGATCCTTGAGGAAATTTTGCTCCAACAATCAGAGGATCATTTTGTTTGCCAGATCAAATTTGTTCAAGATTCTTTAGACTAAGTTTGGGGATTCTCCCATTTACTGTCCAACACATTAAGGACCATGTAAATTTTTAAGTTTGGGGGATGTTATATCCCTTTGGTTAACGAAAACAATAAACGTATCCATAACAAAAGAAAACTCTAAGGAACTGCAGAATTTGGTTGCTCCATGGAAACAATTGAAAGAATTGTTTTTCTGCTCCAGTTTTCGATGGAGTTTCTTCCTTTTATGCATTCTTCTCTATTGGAATTCAAAGAAGTGTTGCAATGGTTGAAGAAAAACTCTGCGACTAAGTCTGAAGCTAAAGTGAACCAAAAAATTCTTCAAAAACTCAACTTTTCTTTTTGGCGGCTGCCTTTGCTATTTATAAATCTTTTATTGTGATTAGGAAGCCTATTAGGTCAAATCACCAATGTGACACGCATCCAATGGTTGATTAGATTTGTAAAAGAAAGATTTGTTTTCATATTTTAAAATTCCATTATTTTCATGCGGATTCTCTGCGTCTGTTTTGCTCCGAAATTGCTCGATCAATAATTCTGCTATAATAATGCTCCATCATCTATCTGCTGACAAAATATTCAAAATTAGTAGCCATTAAGCATAAATTCTTTTAATTCTATTCAAATGTTGTCATAAATAGACTGATGCAACATTCTGAAGGATCTCAAGAGTCCTACATGTAAAACAAAGATAATTCAAGCAATTATTCTATAAATCATATGAAAATACTCCAATAAAGAGATGAAATCTAGCCTAAAATATTTCGACCAACTCTCTTTTGGAGAGTTATCAAATCCCTAAACTTGAACTATTGCTCGTCCTCGAGTAATGCTTTGGACTTTTGAGAAATCAACAGTATGACCTGACAAACAAAATCATGTTGCAGAATATGATAAACAATTCAATGAAAGTCTATCAACTATCCTACTACCTCACATCTCTTTCTAGTCAATCCTTTACCTTCTCTTTATTTTTCTGCATATGCCACAAATTTCACTTATTCTCAAGGCCCCGACTTCTAGTTTGCTAACTCCTAACTCATTAACCTCACTATGCAATCCTTCAATCAGAATGTCATCCTATTCCCTTCTCAATTCTGTCTTCGAATCCCCTAGATTTCAATTTACAAAAATTGTTCACAGATTACTCTCTCAAAAGTTTTTCACACAACAAAGTTTTTGTTCCCTTCAAGTCATAACCTTTATTTTCATTGGTCATCACTTATTAGGAATTTTATTTATAGCCTTGGTAGCAACCCTCATGTCCTAAAGAAACAATAACATTCAGTCATCACCCATGCCTCATAATTCCCTTTTTATTTTCTTTCACTCTCTCTCTCTCTCTCTCTCTCTCTTGAATATTCACCCTACTTCTGAGTTGCGTTTTGACGTAGTAGAAATTACGGGTGTCATAACTGCCCTTAGTTACCAAGCCTACTCAAGAAAATACAGGTGTCTAAAGAGAGAGGAGTGTGCCACCAAGAAAATCAGAATGTGACATTTTTCGGGGTAAAGTTTGTGGAATTGAATTGTTTTAAGAGTGTTCTTTATTGAATAATATTTATGTCTGTCTGGCCAACACGCATGAATATTTTCCCTATGTTTTAGGAGAAAATAGGAGGAATAGATTGCTTTTAAAATAAATTAGCCTTTAGATTAAGTTAGTGGCTGGCTAAGTGAGGATGTTAGGGATAATCACTCACCTAATGCAGAAAAACAACAGGCTTAACTCATATAGGTTAATGGGAATTAACTTAAGATAATTGAGAAATTTGAAAGGATTCTAAGACTATTGTTGTGTAATTCGATTCTGCACTTCTTTTGCTTTAGCATTCTATTTCAAGGAAAATAGTATTACACCTTAATCTGAATCCATTCATTCTCATTGTTACAATTATAAAAGCATTATTTTTATGTCATTTAATTTAATTGAGATTAGTTACAAAATTCACCAGATATTTGTCTTTGTTACCCTTTGAATTCACTAAGAGATTAAGTTAGAATAATTCAAAATCTACCACTAATTCCTGTGGAGACGATATAAATACTTATCACTCGGTGCTAACTGTATACACTTGCACATTATTTTGTGTGGTTTTTATTGCAAATTTGAGCCTCACCATCGCAAGGCAACAAGTATTCTTATGGATGTAGGTTTCAAATTGAGCAAGCACAATGATAGCGAAGTTTTTGATGCCACAATATATAGAAATCTCATTGGGAGTTTAATGTATTTAACTACAACTAGACTTGATCTTATGTTCTCAGTCAACTTATTGAGTAGATTTATGGCATTGCCAAATAGAAGTCATTGGGAAGTTGGAAAAAAAGTTCTTTGATATGTTTGTGGAACTATTGATCATGAAGTTCACTATAAGAACATGAATAATGTTTTGGTTGGACACAATGCTAGTGATTGGGGGAGGAAATATTGATGATTACAAAAGTAGATCTGAATATGTGTTTAATATTGGTTTTGGAGTAGTTTCATGGGTATCAAAGAAGCAAGATGTTGCAGCATTGTCAATAATTAATTGAAGCTGAGTACATTTATTTGTCTACAGCCAGTTGTCACACACTTTGGCTATGAAAGGTGCTACATGAATTGAAATGTCGTCAAGAAAAATGGGTTGTTATGTTCTATGACAATCACTCATCAACTGCACTTTTGAAGAATCTAGTTTCTCATGGAATAAGTAAGCATATGTATAAAGATCAAATATCATTTCATCAAAGAATTGATCAAAGATGGAAAAGTATTCATCAAGTATTGCAAGATACAAGATCAAGTTGCAAATATATCATGAAAGCATAAAAGACAGACTTAGGCTTGAAAATGAAGAAGAAGATTGGAGTCATGAAAATCTAGCTTACAAGGGGATGTTAGAATATTAAGCTAGATTCATGCTACATTCCTTGGTACATTTCTAAATACATGAATTACTAATTTCTAGATACATGAATTGCTAGGTGCATGTAAGTTAATGTAGTGTGATACATGAATGGTATGTATGCATATATTCATATTTAATTCGTCTTTTAGAAGTGTCTCTTAAATATATAAAGGATCATTTTTTTTATGTGTAACAAAGCAATTAAAGCAAATTGAAGTAAGAAAGAAGAGAAAGTTTCAAGAGAATAATATTTTTCTCTTGTATGTTCTTGAGTTTTGTAAGAAATCAAGTTTATTCTCTTCAAACCTTGTGAGATTTAGAGTAAATTTTAGAGGGGACTTATCAATCCTTCCAACATTTATTGCATATAGAATAGGATCCTCCTTCCGTACCCTTTCCTTCTGAAAAACTAAAGTGGTTTTGGTAGTTCCAAGTTGCCCATAAGCCAAGTCTTAACACACATAGATCCATTGTTAAGCTCTTTGTTCAATCTGCACAACAAATCAAGAATGTCAAAACTAGAGTAAAATTTGATGATCGAGACGTAGAGTAGCCGACATCTTCTTTTAAAAAATAATAATAAATAAAAGAATTTTGAAGTCGTCATCAATGATTTTGAAGGTGTAATTTGAACATCTAATTAAAATTATTGAAACAATTTACATAAACTAGATTAGGTCCGAGAGTCAATTTTGTATATAGAAGATATTAACACTCTACAATACTCTTAAAAACAGTTATCAAACTTTATTATCCAATTATTTTAAAGAAAGAAATGCCATTTTTTTAAAGGAAAAAATCATTTTTATTTTAAAAAAATGTCACTTGATCTTACGTTAATTTAAAAAATGAAGTAAAGATATGATATAATGCATGAGATTGTGCACATCAATTTATTATTTGTTAGAACTTTTACCTCCAAAAATTTAAGAATAGTTCATAATTTCAATTTTGTCATAAGATTTTTATAAGATTATATTTAATTTTAAAAGATAGTTTTTATAGGATTTTCATGCGCTTCTGACAACTCCACCAAAACACTTTACTCAATTCTCAAATAAATTTTTTTAAGAAAATAATTTTATAAAATGTTTATTTTTTTTAGAACAAAATTATTCAATTGTGCAACATGAATAATATTATTATTTTAATTTATAAATTGCAACTTGACCAAGGTTTTAGTTTTTTTTTTTTTTTTTAATCATGATAATTTTTTTTTCTTTTTATCAAGATCAATTTTTTATAAATCAAATTACCAAAATTTTATTTACAAAGAATTTAGATTGCAAAAGATGGAATAATATTATCAAAAATCATTAGCAAACCTAATTATTATTTTTTTCAATTTCTTGAAACGTATTTGTATTATAAAAAAAATTTAACAAAATTATCCAAATCTGAGTTATAAACCACATTTTCTTTTTATTTTAACGATTTTAATTTACAAACACCTACACGAGAATCAAAACTCTACATAGGTATATTCTACTCAATGTTGTTTTTTTTAGTACATTTACACGAGAGCCAAAACTTCAAGAAGGCATACTATTTATCTTAGCTTATTTTTATTATAATATAATATGAAAAATATTATGAACTGTAATCTAAATAAAGTAGTCTAACCTATATAATACAATGATAAACTAAACGTGAGTTGCTCATAAAGAACATGTTACATACATCAAATTAAATTCAAAATTAATATTAATATGCATATCAAATTTATAAAAAAAAAATAATGCATGGTAACAAAAAAGATCCATATATTTTGATAGAGTAAAGAAAATCATATTCAAATTTCTTTTTTGTTCCCTAGCCAAACGAAAGTAGAAGGATTTCAAAAGTATTGAGGAGAGAGGTTTTGAAAGTTTTTTGGAGAAGAACTTGGAGTCCACTAGACGACCATCACCACTTAACTTTTCAGAAGCACCACTGTTTGATCTTCCCTTCAAAGCTTTGTGAAACTCAAATTGTACCAACACATCCTTGACTTGCACTTACCACAAGCCAAAGTTAATCTTTCCATCAAATTTCTCCACATCAAACTTCACTGGACCCATAAAATTTGATATATCTGCTTCACCTTCAAGCAAATCTGCAAATAGTGAACAACCCACATTATTTTCACTACCCTAGCTCTTTTCAAAAAAGTTTTTTTTTATGTGGAAGTTTAGATAATGTAGCAACCACAAAGCATAATCAGAAATTCAAGAAACTACAAATCTAGACGCTCAGATACCAATCGTTGGGGAAAAAAAAATCTCTCACATCTCCTGCAAGAAATACTAATACAAATTTGGACTTTAATGCCCGACTTTAAAGCCATTTGATGTTAGACACTTTGAATGTCATTGTACCTTACAATGACGAACAATTTTTAAGGTCGGGCAATGCTGGGCGTTTTTAATGTCATTGTAAGTTACAATGTCGAACGTTTAAGATGTCAGTCATTGACCGACATCAATACCAACCTACAATATTGCACACTTTTAATGTCGGAAAATTACCACCAATAAAAGTGCATGATAGTCTTTGTATGACGGGCAATGACCGTCATCGTTTTCTAAATAATTTTTTTAAAAAAATCTCAAATTCGAATGCTAGAAGAACCACAAGTGCATTTAGGAGAGATATCTCAACTTGTCAACATATCAGAAAAACCTAAAATAGTTACCTATATGCTTTATATTTCAAAACCAGAACTGAAGAGGAATAATACATAAAACCACACGTCAGTCATAATCTAAAACCAAAGTTTAGGTAATAGTGATGATAGTGATAGAACCTAAAACATGTTACATTCATTCTTCAGAAACAACTTGCGAGCATTTAACTCACAAAACCAACAAATACACAGCAACTTTCTCCCAATAAATCAACAATGAATAATGGAGAAACATCAAAGCAAAATCACCAACATTGCTGATTAAAGGCGAAACTGATTATTGTTTTAAAAGCAAAATCATTGTTGATTTATTGTCTTGTTGGTTGAACCGATACCAGCTTCTCAATTAAAACAGAAAAATCATTGTTGATTTTTCTTGTTTTCACACTTTCCATTTCAGTCTCTTTTCCTTCCTCGTAGCAGTCAATCAGCCTCATCGTGAATGAAGCAAATCATTCTCCATAAGTCATCTTCTCAAATCAAGACTTTCCTTTTTTTTTCGTTGTGTAATTGGCTTCCTTTGGTTGTATATATATTTTCACAAAAGTTGTTAGTGTAATATATTGAATTCTGGTGGAATGTGAATAGTATATACACTTCTTGATAATTCTGCCAACTTCTTTATGGTATCAGAGCTATACCAAAGGAAGCTTTGTATTATCTTAAATTTATTCATTCTCTTGGAAAAACCATAAACTACACTCTCAATTCAAACTTTTCACCAATGCACCAGCCTTGTCTCCATCAAACTAACCTTCTCCAACTATCTCATGTGGAAATCTCAAGTCCTTCTACTTATACGCAATCTGGGGCAGGAGCCGCACCTAAAAGATGGACTCCCAGTGGAAGAAGAAAAAGATCCCGCTAGCAATATCAAGGGAAATCCACAATACAGCACATGGCTCAATAATGATGGACTTCTAACAGCTTGGCTTTTAGGAACCATAAGTGAGGATGTGCTTGCTATGCGGGAAGATACAAAAACTGCTTAACATGTTTGGAAATCTCTTGAAGATTTGCTGCTCACAATGACCAAAGAAAACGAGATCCACCTCAATGAATCTATCATTAACTTAAAGAAAGGTAACATGAGTTTGGATGAATTTCTAAAGAAATTTAAAGGGCTTTGTGATAAACTTGCAGCAATGAAGAAACTACTAGAAGATTTGGAGAAGGTGTTTCACCTAGCTAGGGGACTTTGAGTAAAAAACAAAGAATTCAGGACAGCAATGTTGTCCAAACCACTAGATCCAAGTTATAATCAGTTTGTACTTGCTCTAAAAACGTATGACCAGCAACTACTTACTGAAGAAGAGATGAAATCAAGTGTGCCCAACAAAAATCAAGCCTTTTATGTACAAAGGGGAAGGGGCAGAGGACGCAACAAAGGTTTTGTGTCCAGAGGCGGAGGGTTTTATCCAAGTAGAGCAACAATGCAACAGAATTTCAATACCAGCTTTCAAGCAAATAATATAGTAGTGACGCAAAGCCCATCTGCAGAACTGGTGGAGTCAAAAACCAGCTGCCAAATCTGTGGAATATCAAATCATACAGCTCTTAAATGCTGGAATCGTTTTGACCATGTTTTCCAAGCAGATGACATACCTAAGGCATTGGCAGGGTTTACCATAGAAGAACCAATAGATTCAACATTCTATGTCGACTCTGGAGCATCCTTTCACATCACCAATGATCCTGGTAATGTACCTCTCACAAAACCTTATTTTGGAAAAGAAAAACTATATGTAGGAAATGGTGAAGGATTACACATATCACATATAGGAAACTCAACTATAAAATCTAAAGCTGGAGATCTAGCTCTTAACAAAGTATTAGTTGTTCCTAAAATGAAGAAAAATCTTCTCTCTATTAGTCAATTAACTCTTGATAACAATTGTACCATATGCTAATACTTTCGTGATTAAAAACTCACAGGGGGAGCTACTAGCTAAGGGATTTGAAGACAATGGCTTATATGCTCTTGAAACCAAAAACTTCAGTCCCTAGGCCTACACTGCCATGACTTCTTCAAATAAGGCTCCTTACTCAATTTGGCACAAGAGAATGGGCCATATTAATGATAAAACATTGAAACTTCTTTGTGACAAAAATCTCATTCATGTGTCTCAATGGAAGAAAAAAAATTCAATTTGTGTTTGTTGTCAATTAAGCAAGAGTTGTAAGCTTCCTTTTAGATTAAATGATAAAATAAGTTCTCATCCTTTAGATAAATTCATTGTGACCTTTGGGGGCCAGCCCCGGTGCTATCCTGTCAACAATTTAAACACTATGCTAGCTTCATTGATGATCATTCTAGATTCACATGGTTATTCCCTTTAAAATGAAAATCTGATTTTTTTTTCTCTTGTTTTGTGAAATTTCAAAGGGAAGTAGAGAATCAACTCGAAAGGAAAATAAAGATATTGCAAAGTGATGGGGGAGGAGAGTTTACTTCCTTGGCCTTAAAACATCATCTGGAACATCATGGCATCCATCACCAGTTCTCCTGCCCTCACACTCCACAACAAAATGGAGTTGCAGAGCGAAAACATATACATATAGTAGAAAGCGGGCTTAGTCTTTTGTTCCAAGCGAACCTCCCTTCAAGGTATTGGGTAGATGGTTTCCTAACAGCAGTCTATCTCATAAATATTATGCCATCACAATCCATTGACATGTGCACTCCCTATACCAAACTCTATAAAAAGGAACCCTCATACAATCACATTAGGACTTTCGGGTGCTTATTCTTCCCTTATCTTAGAAACTATGCTCCAAACAAACTCTCAAAACGCACCTATCCTTGTGTTTTCATAGGGTACAGCAACTGTCATAAAGGTTTTATATGTCTAGATCTCTCAAATAATCGAGTCTATATCTCAAGGCATGTGGTATTCGATGAAAGTATGTTTCCTTTTGATAAAAATTGCACTAACAATAACCAAGAATCTTCTAGATCTTTGGTTGTAACTAATTTTGCAGGAATCAATAGTTGGACAACACCACCACTAGAAGAACTGAGTTCACCACCTCATCATGATTCAAGTATACAATCACTAAAACAACATCCAGACTACTGTAAAGAACCTGGCAACAGTGAGAATGAAAATTTGAGAGAAATAACTAAGGAACATGTGTCTAACGTACGGGACACAACAACTTCTCTTAAGGAAAGGGAATCAAATCAAGCAAATAATGAACACTCCACTAATGGAGCTGACCTCTGTAGAACAGTGCAAATTAAGGAAAGACAGCAGAATTTGGTTGAAACCGAGAGTACAGCAATTGAGGAAATAGATGGTTTGATTGAGGAAAGATCAACGCCCCAAAATAGTCATGATCAACCCACAGAAATTAGAGAGGAGTATAAGAACAACCAAGACAAACAAAATCATTGGAATGACCACATCAGTACACCAGTGGACTCTACATCACAACCAAGGATCATTACTGACTCTTCTACTCTTCCTGATATTACTCAACATTTGCCTATTGAACTACCTATTTTTTGTGCAGGCACAACAAACGCCTCAATTGTTCCTCATAAAGACAACAATCCAAGGTCTCAAATACATCATATGATCACAAGATATAAACTTGCAGCTAATCCAACGATTGATCCAGCTTTGGCAGTGCTACTTCAAAAGAAAAACACTAATCCCACTTGGTTGTCACTAACACAGCAGATCCAACAAACTACAAGAAGGCTATGCTTACACCTCACTGGTACACCGCTATGAAGGAAGAAATGGAGGCATTGGAAAGGAATGAAACATGGGACATTGTACCAAGGCCACCTCACATCAATGTAGTAGGATCAAAGTGAATTTTTAAGACAAAATTCAAGGAAGATGGATCAATTGAAAGGCACAAAGCTCGATTAGTAGCTCAAGGCTACACTCAAATAGAAGGATTGGATTATGAGGAAAAGTTCAGCTCTGTTATTAAACCTACCACTATCAGAATAATACTTGCAATATCTGTAAGCTCAGGATGGACACTTGAGCAACTGGATGTCAAAAATGCCTTCCTACATGGGCAACTTAAGGAAGAGGTTTACATGGAACAGCCCCCTGGATTCGGTCATCCTACTTTTCCAGAACATGTGTGCAAATTAAAGAAATCCATTTATGGGTTGAAACAAGCTCCTCGAGCTTGGTTTGACAGGCTATCACACTACCTTTTACAAATTGGATTCATATGCTCTCCTTCTTATCCTTCCTTTTTTATTTTTAGACAAAATAATATTCTAACACTAATGCTTATCTATGTAGATGACATTATTGTAATAGGAACTCAGCATGATCACATCCAACAACTCATAAATCAACTTGGAAATGAATTCACCATCAAAGACCTTGGAACACTCTACTTCTTCTTGGGCATAGCAGTAAATTACCACACTAATGGAATCACTCTCTCACAAACCAAGTATACAAGGGATCTTCTTCACAAGGCTAAGATGATAGAAGCTTCAACCATGAGCACCCCAATGGCAATCCATGCCCCTAACCAACCAAACGATAATAACTCAGTAGATCCACAAGAATACCGAAGTCTCGTTGGATCATTGCAATATCTCACTCTCACTCGACCTGATATTGTTAACTCAGTCAACCGTGTTTGTCAATAACTTCAAAGGCCCACTCTCAAGGACTTCAAGGCTGTAAAACGGATATTGAGATACATAAATGGGACACTCAACTATGGTATCACTCTTTATAATCACAACTCACTAAACTTTTATGCTTTTTGTGATGCAGATTGGGGTGGTTGCCCAGACACTCGACGGAGTACCACAGGATATTGCATCTTTCTAGGAGCCAACTGCACCTCTTGGTCATCTAAGAAACAACCAACCGTAGCTCGATCAAGCTCTGAAGCCGAATACCGAGCCATGGCTATCACCACTGCTGAAATAACATGGATCACCTTTGTATTAAGAGATATTGGAATACAGCTACTTCAAGCACCTCAACTCTTCTGTGACAACGTCAGTGCTCTACACATGTCAATCAATCATGTATTCCATGCTACGACCAAACACATAGAGATGGACTATCATTTTGTTCGGGAAAAGGTGGCTCTTGGCTCCCTAATTACTAAGTATGTACCATCTTCCCAACAAATTGCAGACATTTTTACCAAACCCCTATCCAAATAATCCTTTAAATTACTAAGAAGCAAACTTACTGTTCGTTCTACCACTGCCATCAGTTTGAGGAAAGATGATAAAGCACCAAAAGCCTCAACAACCACCACCTACACAAAACCAACAAATACACACTTTCTCCCAATAAATCAGCAATGAATAATGGAGAAACATCAAAGCAAAGCCAAAGCAAAATCACCAACATTGCTGATTAGAGGCGATACTGATTATTGTTTTAAAAGCAAAATCATTTTTGATTTATTGCCTTGTTGGTTGAACTGATACCGGCTTCTCAATTAAAACAGCAAAATCATTGTTGATTTTGCTTGTTTTCACACTTTCCATTTCAGTCTCTTTTCCTTCCTCATAGCAGTCAATCAACCTCATCGTGAATGAAGCAAATCATTCTCCATAAGTCATTTGCTCAAATCAAGACTTTCCTTTTTTTTCCGTTGTGTAATTGGCTTCCTTTGGTTGTATATATCTTTTCACAAAAGTTGTTAGTGTAATATATTGAATTTTGGTGGAATGTGAATAGTATATACATTTCTTGATAATTCTGCCAACTTCTTTATTAACAAACTAACACAACATTAAAAGTGTTCGTCACTGTAAGCTACTATGACGTCGAACACTTACGACGTCGAAAAAATTGAAAAGAATAAGAAATCCACTCTATGATCTTAACTACCGTATTTAAATCAGGTAGAAAGTTCCAAGAGGAATTAAGAGTATGAGATCCTCCTTATAAATTAAATACAACACTGCTTAACTACAACACTAAAACCAGAAATATACTCAAAGGGAAACAAAAATTCAGAACGTTAGAAAAAATAGATTAATACCAGATAATACAATCTCTCCATTGGAAAAATATTGGATTGCAAGTATATTTACATATGCAATATTTCAAAATACAATTTCAATTTTGATTTAAAAGAAGAATAGAACTGAAATTGAAGTGAACATAATACTTACATCAAAAAATAGATTCTCAAAAGGAGGGGGAAAACCGACCATATGGCAGATGTTTATGAAAAAAGTTGATGCACTTCACTCCAACAAAGCCAAAAAAAAAAACTAATAATACATATCTGTAGGATTGGGAGTAGAAGACAATACAAATGACAAAATTGTGTTATAGGTTTCTTTTTCTTTTAGGAACAATTTGGAGCGCGTAGGGCAAGAGATCCAATTGGTGGTCAGGACGTTGTACGAAATGTTGAGTCGAATCTCGACAGCGACGGTGACGAGGGACAATGAACGAACCTCGATGGTGACGATGGCAAGTGACAGTGAACGAATCTCGATGGCGATGGCAACGAGCGATGACACCAAAGGGAGAGGATTTGGGGAAAAAGAATGTGAGCAATATCGAGTGAAGGGAGAGAGGAAATGAATTTGATAAAAAAAATTTTAAGTTTAAAAATTAATTTCCTTGAAAGTTATAATGTCGGACGTTTTGGCTTGAGTTATGATGTTAGGCATTGCCCGACATTACAAGTCTAATTTCTAAAAATAAAAATTTAGTGCATGTTTGAGCGCTATTTTTAAAAGTTTATCGACATTAAAACTCATATTTGTACTAGCAAATAAGCAGAAAAATAATTGAGAAATTTAAAAAAAATGTTGAACACAAGAATTTACGTGGAAAACTCTAAAACTGGAGAAAAACTACGATCCACCCCCGACTTGATAAATTACAAAATCACTCTCTCAAACTTTCTACTACTCATACCCTTCTCTCCAATCTCAAACAAGAGAATATAAGAAGGAAATTTAACTAGAGCTAGTACACTAAGATTAAAGTATATGTAATTGGGATGAATGAAATCAAAGCCTATGAACCTTTTATCTAGTACGTGAAACTCATCATTAGATTTTTTACTCTAATATTTTGCCAAAAAACCCAACAATCTCCCCTCATTTCCTCTTTGAATCCATGGAGGACTTCATTATGTAGAGAGAAAAACTTGTAGAAAAAGCAAGAATGTCACTTCCTTTAAAATTGGTATATTGTATGGATGAGTGGAAGGGTTGAAGGAGAGGAAGAGAATGTAAATGAGAAGAAGAGAGAGAGGATGAAAAATAAAATAAAATTATCTTGCTTCCCCACGTCAAATTGGGAGATAAGGATAGAATGAATAATGGGAGAAAATGGTGAAACGTGAATTTAGAGGGCCGAGAAGAAGTAGAAATGGAGATAATTGCTGGAAAAAAAAAAGCGTGATTCAGATTTAGAAGGAGAAAGAGAGATAGAGTTGTTCAAGAAAGGCAAAAAGTGGAATAGAGAAAGAAGAGTGGGTGGAAAGAGGAGAGTTGGAGATATGGAGAGAGAAAAGAAAAAGAGAAATTGAGGTGAGAATTGGTTGCGATATTTAGAATTTTACTTTCATCGTTTTTCTTTTTCCTTTTTTTTTCATTGATGTTTATTGTTTCTTTTGGTTATTCAAAGGAACAATATTATTATTAGAAAATAAGAATTTGAAAAAATTAAGAAAATAAGAAAAATAAATCGAATCAAATACGATATCTACATTTTGATGGAAATAGAGGCCAAAATTGGAACCGGGAGCTAAAAGTGTTGTGCCGTGGGCAGAACCACTGCCTTGAAAGCAAAATCGGCACGACCTCGGTGCTAAATCGTTTTACTGTTGGTATGCTCCCCAAGGTTAACACAACCTCCAACTCAAACGTGCACTCGTCAGAATGGGAGTGGAATCAATCTCGTGCTCAGTTTAAGGTAGTGGAAAGATGGAAAAGCGGAATTGAGGAATATAGTATGAGAGGAAAAATGGGATGGATTGATTTGGAAGGAATGACCCCTATTTATACTAAGAGGGTGGCCCAAAAATATATTTTGAATTTTAAAAAAAAAATCCAGGAAAAGTTTGGGCCACCCACGTGTCCTTTGCCCACTTCCTTCTCTTTTGACTTCCACAACCTATG
>JAOANK020139310.1:0-17578 GCA_026257165.2 Telfairia occidentalis
GTTGAATTGATCCATGGGCTTGTTGGGCTTTTACAAGAAGAAGATATGCCTTTGATGCTTGCAATGCTGTAGCAATATTGTAGCAATACTAAAAAGACATAATAGCCTAGTTTCCATCATGAAAATGAGAAAAAAATCTTGTTGAATCAGCTGTTGACATGGAAAATGAAGTTCATGTAGTCCTAAAGAGGACAGATAAGAAGAGAGGGAGGGGAGAGCCATTTTTGGGGTGTGGGTTTTTGTTTTTTGTCTTGGAAGAGAAGAAAGAGTGTAGAAAAATAGAGGAAAACATAGAAGAAGAGCCATTGGAAGATTTCTTCACAAAAGGAGCATTTATCTCGCTGGATTCTTCTCTTCCTTCTCATCCATTTGGTTATTTTGCTGTATTTTTTAGTTTCATTGAGTTCTTGTAGCTAGGTAGACTTGTTCTTAGATACAATCCTTGCTATTTCTTTGTTTAAACTTAAGATATTTATGCATAGTGTGTCTTTCTTGTTTAATCTCTTGATTAGAAGCATGAGCTAAGCTTTAGCTGGAATTTGTGGAATTGAACACTTGTTGGATCTCTTTTGCTTGAATGTTTTTCTTTAGTAATATAGTCATTTGTGTGTATTTATTTCCAAAGTCTTGTTTTAGATTGATCACCTTAGATGAGGCATTAGCTACTTCTTAATACTGAAAGGGTCGAGAAATGGTGGATTGGTACAAGTGATGCAAGTAATTTCTGCTTAATAGGTGAAAGTGTTTAGGGTGTAGACATGTATTCTAAGTTTGTACCCATGGTATATTGAGCTTTTAAAGTGTTCCTTAGTATTGGATTTTCATAGACATATGTTTAACTTCATATTGAGGACTAGGTACACAAAATTGATGAGATTTAGTGTGCTTAATTGCTTATTTCCGTGGGCTATATGTCATTACTGCGTTCGTTGCTATAGCATTACTACAACAACTGGGTGAAAATAAGAAGAAATTCCTCAAATTCTAGCACTGTTTTGCATCTTCCTTTTCGATAATTACTTGGTTATTGCTTGATTAGCTCTCTTGTCATAATTCGTTGCTATTTTACCTATTTAATGCTCTTTAATTAATTTGGTTACTAGCGTATCTGTACTTAATTTCTCCAAAATTTGCATACTTTAGTCCTTGTGGGATCGACCTTGACTACCAATTACTAACTACGATTGTGTATGCTTGCGTAGAAAGTTCTTGCACACCAAGTTGTTGGCGCCGTTGTCGCGGACAAAAGTGCACAAGTTTTGTGAAATTGTGTACTTTTATTTACTATTTTTAGTTGTTTGTTTATTAACACCCAAATATTTGATTGGTTACTTGTGAATCGTGCTACGCACTAATTGCTTTATATGAACGGAGAGCACAATCAAGAATTATATCCCGCTGATCCTGAGATTGAACGCACATTACACAGAAGAAGAAGGAAACAAAGAGGACTTGCAGTGTTAGAAGAGATGGCAGATTAACCGTTGAGAGTCGATAATAATGGGGGTAATGGAGCTTAAACCGGTGATGTTTCAAATGCTTTAGCAGAAAGGCCAATATGGTGGAGATACTTGGGAAGATCCTCACCTCCACTTGTAGTTGTACTTGAGTGTTTGTAATTCATTCAAATTGCAAGGGATGAGTGAAGAAGCCTTTAGGTTAACATTGTTTCCATATTCACTAAAGGGTAATGCTCTTGAATGGTTCAATTCAATACCACTGGGGACTATTTCCAGTTGGAATGACTTAGTGGAGCTATTTTTGACCAAATACTTTCCATACACGAAGATTACCAAACTTAGAAGTGAAATCACATCATTTCAACAATCAGACGATGAGTCATTATTTGAGACACGGGAGAGGTTTAAGGAGTTATTGCAAAAAATGTCCCAACCATGGCATACCATATGGTGTTCAGATGCAAATCTTTTATAATGGATCAAATGCTCAAACAAGGATGATTGTGGATGCCTCAGTTGGAGGAGCTTTACTTTCCAAGACTTACAATGAGGCTTATGATATTTTGGAGAGGATCGCAAAGAATAACTATTCATGTCCCACCTCTCGCCTCAATCCAACAGAGAGAGTAGCAAAAATGCAGGATGTTGATACAGTAAATTTAGCAGCACAAATAGCTACTCTAAATAACACTTTGAAATCGTTGACAGTAGATCTAGGAAGCTCATTTACAACAATAGCAAGTGTATCATGTGTATATTGTGGTGAGGGACACACATTTGAGGTATGTCCATCAAACCCAGCTTTAGTGAACTATGTGGGGTATAGCAAGAACTTCAACCCCTTCTCGAACACGTATAATCTGGGTTAGAGACAACACCCAAACTTTTCTTGGAATAATCAAAGAGCTGGATCTACACACCAACAGATTAGACCTCTTGCCCCTCCAATTTTCAACCACAAATACTTACTCAACAGAATTTTCAGCCACCTAAGGTACAAAATCAAGAGTCAACATCATCCCTTGAAAGTTTGTTACAAGAACACATGGCAAAAACACATGGTCTAGTGCAAAGTCAAGCTGCAGCACTTAGAAATTTTGAAGTCAAGTGGGTCAATTAGCTACAACATTGAATAATCGAGCTCAAGGTACTTTTCCTAACGATACGGAGAATCCAAGAAATAAGGGCAAAAAGACTTGTAAGGCAATACAACTTCAGAATGGAAAAGAGTTAGAAACACCCAAGAGTAGCTCGGTTAAGCTAAAAGAGCCCACTTCAATCCAAGAGAAAGAAGAGAAAAATAGATCAAGTGAAAAGGGTGGTAAAGAGGAAAATGTGAGTGCAGAATAGAGTATTGTTGTAGCATTGCCATAGCATCAGACGACAGAGTAGAATGCAGAATCTGTAAAATAGCCACTGCCTTTTCCACAACGATTTCAAAAAAAAGAACAAGACAAACAGTTTGATGAGTTCCTCGATATTCTTAAGGAGTTGCATATTAATATCCCATTAGTGGAAGCCCTCAAGCACATGCCGAATTATGCCAAATTTATGAAAGACATATTGACAAAAAAAGAGACAATTGGGGGAATTTGAAATAGTAGCGTTAACTTTTGAATGCTCATCCATAGTTCAGCAAAGAATTCCTTAGAAACTGAAAGATCCCAGAAGCTTCACCATTCCTTGTACTATCGGAAAAACATATTGTGGTCGAGCTTTGTGCGATTTGGGAGCAAGCATTAATCTAATGCCCATGTCTATCTTTAAGAAGCTTGGTATTGGGGAAGCACGACCCACGACTGTGTCACTTCAACTAGCTGATCATTCATTGGTTTACCTCGAAGGAAAGATCAATGATGTATTAGTGCGTGTGGACAAGTTAATTTTTTCGGCCGATTTCATCATTCTTGTTTACGTGGCCAACATAGATGTCTCGATCATCCTTGAGAGACCTTTTCTAACTATGGGGAGAACACTCATTGATGTTCAAAAAGGAGAACTAAATATGCGGGTTAATGACCAATAGGTAACTTTTAATCTCTTTAATTCGTTACGTTTTCCTAATAACATCAAAGAATGTTCTCTTGTGCATGTTTTAGACACAGTGGTCACAGAGAGTTGGCACAATGACTTGTTTGCCTCAAATGAAGTCCAAGAAAGTGAGTTTGATACAATAAGTGATGAAAATGTGATGACAGCTTACATGAGTGCAAGACAATATTGGGGGTTGAAGAGAAATCAGTTTGAGTTATTGGGGTTATCTGAGAGAATGTTCCAAGAAGCCAAACCATCGATTGAGGAGCCACCAACTCTAGAGCTTAAGCCCCTTCCCACGCATTTACAGTTTGCATACTTGGGGAAATATGAGACTTTTCCAGAATCATTATTTCATCAACTTTGAGTGTTACATGCGAGCAGAGGTTGTTGGAAGTCCTTAAGCAACATCAGAGAGCCATTGGGTGGACTATGGCAGACATAAAAGGTATTAGTCCAACTATATGCATGCACAAAATTTTGCTTGAAGAGAATTGTAGCAATTCAGTGGAACATCAAAGGAGGTTCAATCCTATCATGAAAGAGGTAGTAAAGAAGGAGGTGATAAAGTTGTTAAATCTAGGGATTGTATATCTTATATCTGATAGTGCATGGGTAAGTCCAGTGCAGTTTGTGCCAAAGAAAGGCCGGATCACAGTGGTTGAAAATGAAAATAATGAATTGATCCCAACAAGGACAATCACAGGTTGGCGTGTCTTCATGGATTACAGGAAATTAAGCAAGGCAACGAAAAAGGACCACTTTCCTTTGTCGTTCATTGACCAAATGTTGGACCGATTGGCAGGTAAAGAGTATTATTGCTTCCTAGATGGGTCTTCAGGATATAATCAGATCACAATTGCGTTAGAGGATCAATAAAAGACCACATTTACTTGTCCATATGGCACGTTTGCGTTTAGACGTATGCCCTTCGGATTGTGCAATGCACCTGCCACTTTTAAGAGATGCATGTTCTCAAACTTAGTGGAAAAGACCATAGCAGTTTTCATGGATGACTTCTTAGTTTTTGGAGATTCATACAATGATAGTCTCTTGAATTTGCAAGTAGTGTTAAAACGATGTGAAGAGACAAATCTTGTCTTAAACTGGGAGAAGTGTCACTTTACGATAAATGAAGGTATTGTCTTGGGACACAAAGTTTCACAAAAAGGTATTGAAGTTGATAAGGCGAAACAGTCAATAGTATAAAGATTAGGCTGGGTACCTTATCTTGGGGACACTATGGGATGCGGTCCGCTTTGTATATAATACAAACGATGTGATCTTTGATCGTTCATGTGGGGACATACGAGTGGAGAGGTTCTATGCAATGAGTTTGCATCAGACCAGACCACGAGATAGTCACTGTTTCTTTATAACGCCGTTTACTGATAAACATTGACTAGTTTCAAATCGATGGCCTAAGTAACTCAATCTTAATCCTGAGCTAACTATGAACTCTTGTTTATTCTAGATTATCCTCTGCATGGGTGAGAGAGACTCGTCAGGGCCTGCTCAATATACCTCTCATTTTAGGGGTAAGACCAGGTAGATAGCTGGGGACATAGTCCAACAAGATGAAATTCACTCATACCTGACTTTAGGGATAATAGAGAGATTGTTCCCTTAAGTGCTGATTCCAGGTCTTAAACAAGGGGCCCACCCTCTCATTGACCCCAGAGGGAATCGATTTGGTGGTTCGACCACAAACCATTTGTTCATTAGAGGGTCAGTGGAACTTAAGAAACAAGAGGTAATCCAGAGGTAAAACGGTAATTTGACCCAACTGAGATTACGAAAAACCTGTGAAGGGCCGACTTACTGATCATGGTTATATCAAATGGACAGAAATATATCTATAGTGAGGAGAGAGCAGCTACGGGCTTTAGTGGAGTGCCCCGTTAGTTAATGAAGGTTGGTTTAGCTAGGTTAAAGAGTTTAACCAGTTAACCTCGAATCGTTGGAGCTCATGATCTATAGGTCCATTAGGTCCCTCGGCTAGCTCATATCGGATAAAACCTTAGGACAGTGTGGTGAATGAGTTTTAAATGTTCAAATTCGGTTTTGGGAGTGAACGTTAAATATATATATGATATATTTAGCCTCTCGACATTTGATTACAAACTAAATGTTCAATGGAAGTTGAAAATAATGTTTAAATGAGATTTAAATATTATATATATGAATAGAGATTCATATTCAGAAAAATAGTTTTTCGAAAAACTGGGATTGGTGGAGAAATAATATTATTTTAATATTTGATATTAAAATAATTTAAATTAAATTAAAATAGTTTTCATTTAATTATGTATTTTTGTTTCATTTATGAAATTAAATAAAAAGAAAAAGAAAAGAAAAACAAAGGAAAAAGTGAAAATGAAGAGATAATGGAAAAACATGGTTTTCCATTTTCTCTCCATCTTTTCCCTCAAGAAGCCATCTCTCCTTTGATTGATACCTCACCCATTTGAGTGTCAAATTATGGTGAGCTTGTTGTGCATGAAACCTCTTTAAATAGAGGTAAAATTCGTGCAAAAAGAGATTGATGATCTTGGTGATTTTTCCTCCAAAGATTGGTGTTCAAAGGGTTGAACACATACACTTCCTTCATACATTCCTCCCTCAATTCACCACGATTTTAGATCCCACCATCCGTTCTCATGCCGGAGAATAGCTGAGAAGACTCTAGTGGTGGTCTGGAAGGTGTTCATGAACAAATCCAAGGAGAAATCAAGGAGAATTTGAGCTGCAAAGGTGAGTTCCTCAATTCTCTTTTTTTCCCTCTATAAAGAGCATGGTTTTATCCATTAAATTGAGCTAATTAGAGTGCAATATGATCCTTTTTGCTATGCTAGCATGTATACTACTCTTTCAATTGGTATCAGAGTATGCTAATTGCACTCAATTCGCTTTGGTGGGGTTTAATTCATGAGATGGATGCTTGATGATACTAAAATGGGTTTTTCTAATTTTGGCATTGAATTTACCTTTCAATTGTTGAAATTAATTGTAATTTCCCAGTAATGTAAGGGCCTTAATGTGTGATTAAGAGTTTGTATTCATTTGGAATCAATTAGAGTTGAAATTAGGCTGTAATTGAAGATTTGGAGCAAGAACCATAGCTGGACGTAAAACAGAGGAGGCCTTCTGCCTAGGCAGCGTCAAGACGCCGTAGAAAAGCGTCTCGACGCCGTGCTTCAAATTCCAGAAATGCTCACAACCCAGGCAATCCGGTTTAAGGTGGTTGGTAGAGTTCCAACAAGCCTGCAGCCAGTTCAGCTTCTTCTTGGTCCATTGGAGTCTGGTTCAGCCCTATTTCAACTTGGTTCATGATGATTCGAGGTGGTTCAGGTCGGTTCAAGCACACTTGGAGTTTATTATTGTAATAATTTAGCATTTTGTGTGCTTGTGATGCCAAACTCAACCCATTTTAGCTTGTTTAATTTATTGTGCATTATGAATGTATGTCATATAGATTTAAAACCCCACAATAAGATCATCATGCTTCATGCATTGCAAGTATGTTATAAGTGTTATAATGTATAGTATGCATGGATAGAATGCATTGCAAGTATGTTATAAGTGGTATAATGTATAGTATGCATGACTAAATTCATTGCAAATAGATTATAAGTGTTATAATGTATAGTTTGCATGAATAGGTATCACGAGAATTAGTATAAGGGTTATATTAATTTATGACATGAATGTTGATGAATGTTATGGATGAATTCGTTTGTTTTATAAGCATTAGAAAATGAATTAGACATTTAAAATCTATAACTCAGATAAATAGCATGCTCACTTAGGGTTAATCACTCAAGCAAATACACCTCCTTTAATAATTAAATTAGGTCGATTTCATGTAAAACTAAGTTTACAAAACTCACCCAGCGAGATCCTATCTAAGGCTGGTGGTATTTAAGTTGACGGTTTACGAAACACCTTCTACTTGGGGATCGAGTAGGCGTATTGGTTGAGTGAGCCCAGTTTTATGAGCATGCATGAACAATGTGAGGTAATAAATAGTTTATCACTTAGAATCTTAGGTTAAAATCCAATATAAGAGTTATACTCGAATTAATCACCTAGACTTAGGTTACTTTTAGCCGGAATATACCTAAGTAAAAGAATACCCAAAAACCATATAGAACACTTTAGTGGGAGAGAAATAGTGCATATGATGTATTATTTTCTAGCTCTCGTGTCCCTAAGAGTTCACACTGTGAGATTTTAGCACGGCTTCGTGTCTCTTTTACCAAGACTGGTCCATTCGAAAAGTGTTTGCATAAGTCAATAACAAGGTGAATAGGAGAAGTAGTTCATAGTAAGTGGGTGAAGGGTATGTGTCAACAAGTCCTACGGTCTCTTTCATTAGGTCACACCTTGAGATTCCTATGTTGCACCTGCTTGGTGCTATTATGGGCACCTATTCAACCGGCGGTTTGTAACATGGGATTCAGAATATCGTGTACACCAGAAAGGGATAGAGTTTTTTAGGTCCATTTTTAAGCATTGTCCTTCCTCGAGAGAGCTTGTTTGATTCCGATTTTTGAAATCTGAAAATGGCGGGTCTACACTTACGAAATTTACTAAGTGTTAGTAAATTTTTGGCCGAATAAACGATAACTAAATGCTAATGGAATAAGAGTTATTCTGGTATTAGTGTTTAGTCAAGAATGTCTTGATTTAGTGAAGGAGTGATTGACTACCTCTCGGTGGCGATTATTCTAACTCACAAAAATGTAGTTGCAAATTAAATAATCTTGGGTAGTTATTAAAATTAGCTAAAACTGATTGGATTGAACAAATAGGGTTAATCAAATTTACTGATAGAATTTGTTTATTTTTCAGCAATGACTAGTTCGATAATCCAACTACTTGCTTCCGAAAAGCTTAACGGAGATAATTACGCAACATGGAAATTGAATCTAAATACAATGCTCGTAATTTATGATCTCCGGTTCATTTTAACTGAGGAGTGTCCTCAAAATCCCAACTCAAGGGCAAACCGAAATGTTCTGGATGCTTTTGATAGATGGACAAAGGCGAACGAAAAAGCCCGAGTCTATATTTTGGCTAGTATATCTAATATATTATCCAAGAAGCATGAGAAAATGGTCACCGCCAAGGAGATCGTGGACTCGTTGTAGGCGATGTTTGGACAACCATCTTCATTGGCCATGCATGATGCTTTAAAATACGTTTATAATCGCTGCATGAAAGAAGGAACCTCTTTTAGGGAACATGTTCTTGACATGATGGTCCACTTTGACTAGGCGAAAGTAAACGGTGCGGTCATAAACGAGAAGAGTCAAGTCAGTTTCATCATGGAATCTCTTTCGAAGAGTTTTCTACAGTTTCAAACTAACGCCATGATGAATAAAGTTGAATATAATCTAACGACCCTCCTTAACGAGCTCTAGATTTACCAATCTCTATCAAAAAATAAGGGTGTGGAAGCTGAAGCAAATGTTGATGCTTCTTCCAAGAGATTTCCAAGAGGATCGTCCTCTAAGGGTAAATCTGGCTCTTCTTCTTTTAAAAAGAAGAGTATCCAGAAGAAGAAGAAGGGTAAAGGGATAGCTATGGCTTCTGCTGGACAGAATAAAGGCAAGGAAAAAGTTGTAGATAAAGGAAAGTGTTTCCACTGCAACTAGGACGGGCATTGGAAGCGAAATTGCCGAAGTACCTCGTAGAGACAAAAGCTAAAAAAGAATAACAAGGTAAATATGATTTACTGGTTGTTGAAACATGTTTAGTAGAAAATGATTTTTCAACCTGGATACTGGATTCATGAGCCACTAATCATGTTTGTTCTTATTTTCAGGAAACTAGTTCCTGGAAGCAGCTTCAGGATGATGAGATAACTTTTAAGGTTGGATTAGGCAAGCTCATCTCAGTCAAGGTAGTGGGAGATATGAAGTTGTTCTTCAGTGATAGATTCATTTTACTTGAAAATGTTTTGTATGTTCCTAATTGTTATAGGAATTTGATATCTATCTCTTGTTTGTTGGAACATTTGTATAAAGTATCTTTTATAGTAAATGAAGCATTCATTACAAAAAGAGGTATTCACATTTGTTTAGAAAATTTAGAAACCAACATATAAGTTAAAACCTACAAAAGTTAAAGTTGTATTTAACACTGAAATGTTCAAAACAGCTGAAACACAAAATAAAAGTCAAAAAAATTCTCAAAGTACTTATCTTTGGCACTTAAGTCTCGGTCACATTAATCTCAATAAGATTGAGAGTTGGTCAAGAGTGGACTCGTAAGTCAGTTAGAAAACAACTCTTTACCTCCATGTCAAGCTTGTCTTGAGGGAAAGATGGCCAAAAGATATTTGATTGGAAAAGGTCTTAGAGCCAAAGAGCCCTTAGAATTTATACATTCAGATCTCTGTGGTGCGGTGAATGTTAAAGCTCAAGGAGGGTATGAATATTTCATCAGCTTTACTGCTAATTATTCAAGGTATGATTATATTCACCTAATGCATTATAAGTCTGAAACTCTTGAAAAGTTCAAAGAGTACGAGGCTGAGGTTGAGAACTTGTTAGGTAAAACCATTAAGACACTTCGATTAGATCGAGGTGAAGAGTATATGGACTTGAGATTCCAAGACTATTTGTTAGAACATTGAATTAAGTCTCAACTCTCTGCACCCGGTATGCCTCAGCATAATGGTGTATCTGAAAGGAGAAACAGAACCTTGTTAGACATGGTTCGATCGATGATGAGCTATGCTCAGTTGCCTTGTTCGTTTTGGGGATATGCAATAGAGACTGTAGTATACATTTTGAACAACATTCCCTCAAAAAGTGTTTCAAAAACACCTTATGAGTTGTGGAAAAGATGTAAAGAAAATTTACGTCACTTCAGGATCTGGGGATGCCCAACGCATGTGTTAGTGCAAAACGCAAAGAAATTGGAACACCGCTCAAAATTATGTCTATTTGTAGGCTATCCCAAGGAAATGAAAGATGGTTTATTCTATGATCCTCAAGATAATAAAGTATTTGTATCGACAAATGCTACATTCTTGGAGGAAGACCACATGAGAGATCATACACCTCGCATCAAACTAGTATTGAGTGAGATTTTCGAAGAAACTATAGAACATCAACAAAAGTTCTTGATAAAGTTGGTCCGTCAACAAGAGTTGTTGATAGAACTAATATCTCTGATCAGTCTCATCCCTCTCAGGGGTTGAGTGAGCCTCGACGTAGTGGGAGGGTTACTCATCAACTTGATCGCTACATGGGTTTAAGTGAAACTCAACTCGTCATACCTGACGATGGGGTGGAGGATCCATTGTCCTATAAACAGGCAATGAATGATGTAGATAGGGATTTGTGGATTAAAGCCATGGACCTCGAAATAGACTATATGTACTTCAATTCAGTCTGGGAACTTATATATCAACCAAGTTAGGTAAGACCTATTGGTTGTAAGTGGATCTATAAGAGGAAACGAGATCATGCCGGTAAGGTACATACCTTTAACGCTCAACTTGTGGCCAATGGTTATACCTAGGTTGAGGGGGTGGACTATGAAGAAATCTCCTCCCCTGTTGCCATGATAAAGTCTATTAGAATACTCTTGTCCATAGCCATATATTATGACAATAAAATATGGCAAATGAATGTCAAGACTACTTTTCTTAATGGCTATCTTGAAGAGAGTATCTATATGACTCAACTAGAAGGGTTTATTGAGCAGGGTCAAGAGCAAAAGGTTTGCAAGCTCAAAAGATCCATCTATGGATTAAAACAAGCATCTCGATCCTAGAATATGAGATTTGATGTTGCGATTAAATCTTATGGCTTTGAACAGAATGTTGATGAACATTGTATCTACAAGAGGGTCATTAACTCTGTTGTAGCTTTCTTGGTGTTGTATGTAGAAGATATCCTTCTCATTGGGAATGAGATAGGATTTCTAACTGACATAAAACAATGGCTATTGACCCAATTCTAAATGAAAGATTTGGGAGAGGCTCAGTTTGTTCTTGGAATCCAAATAGTTCCGAATCGTAAGAACAAAACATTGGCCATGTCTCAAGCATCATATATTGACAAGATGTTGTCTAGATATAAGATGTAGAATTCCATACGGGGGTTGCTACCCTTCAGACATGCGATTCCTCTGTCTAAAGAATAGTGTCCTTAGACACCTTAAGAAGTTGAGGATATGAGACGTATTCTCTATGCATCAGCTGTTGGTAGTTTAATGTATGCAATGTTGTGTACACGACCAGACATATGCTATATAGTAGGAATTGTCAGTTGATACCAGTCCAACCCTGGATATGATCATTGGACTGTCGTTAAGAATATCGTCAAGTATTTGAGGAGAACGAGGGAACTATGCACTTGTGTATGGAAGTATGGATTTGATTCTTATGAGATACACTGACCCGAATTTTCAGACCGATATAGATTCTAGGAAATCTACTTCGAGATCCATGTCCACTCTTAATGGGGGAGCCATAGTTTGGAGGAGTATTAAGCAAAGTTGTATTGCATACTCCACTATGGAAGCGGAGTATGTTGCTGCTTGTGAAGCAGCAAAGGAAACAGTATGGCTTAGAAAGTTCTTCCCTGACTTGGCAGTGGTTCCAAATATGCATCTTCCGGTCACTCTGTATTGCGATAACAGTGGTGCAGCTGCCAATTCTAAAGAACCTAGAAGCCATAAACGTGGGAAGCATATTGAATGAAAGTACCATCTCATCAGGGAGATAGTACAACGAGGCGACGTTACTGTCCGACAGGTAGCGTCAGAGGACAACCTTGCTAACTCGTTTACAAAGGCCCTCTCGGCTAAAGTGTTTGAGGGTCACCTTTAGAGTCTGGGACTCAGAGTTTTATAATCTAGGGCAAGTGAGAGAATATCTTGGGTATGAGATACCCTAGTTTATTGTATTTATTATTTCCTCTCTCTTAACTCAACAACATTGTACACCACTAGAGTTTCAGTCCAAGTGAGAGTTTGTTGGGTTTTATGTCCTAAAACTCATGGCATGCAAACGTTGTAATAATATTCTTTTATCAATAAAGTGGTTATTGAAGTTATTTAGTAAAGTTATTATTGAATAAAGTAAATGATTAAATATAACTCTATAAATCCAATAAACTAAGAACCCATGGCTATAAAATGAGTACTTGAACTTTATGTGGAGACATAAAAGTGGATCAAGTTTGAGTAAATAGCCAAAACAGTCTATAGTATAAGGATTAGGTTTGGTACCTTATCTTCGAGACACTATGGGATGCGGCCCGCTTTGTATATGATACAAACGATGTGATCTTGGATCGTTCATGTGGAGACATGTGAGTGGGGGCATTCTATACAATGAATTTACATAAGACTAGAATGCAAAATAGTCACTGTTTCTTTATGACGCCGTTTACTGATAAACACTGACTAGTTTCAAATCGATGACCTAAGTAACTCGATCTTAATACTAAGCTAACTATGAACTCCTGTTTATTTGGGATTATCCTTAGATCTGCATGGGTGAGAGATGCCCATTAGCGCCTGCTCAATATGCCTCCCATTTAAGGGGTAAGACTAAATAGATAGTTGGCGACATAATCCTACAAGATAGAATTCACTCTTACCTGACTTTAGGGATAGTAGAGAGGTTGTTCCCTTAAATGTTGATTCTAGGTCTTCAACAAGGAGCCCCACCCTCTCATTGGCCCGAGAAGGAATCGGTTTGGTGGTTGGACTACAAACCAGTTGTTAATTAAAGGGTCAGTGGTACTTAAGAAACAAGAGGTAATCTAGGGGTAAAATAGTAATTTGACTCAGCTTAGATTACGAACAACCTATGAAGGTTCGACTTACTGATCATGGTTATGTCAAATGGACAAAAATATATCTATAGTGAGGATAGTGCAGCTACGACCTTTAGTGGAGTGACCCATCAGTTAGCGAAAGTTGGTTAGCTAGGTAAAGAGTTTAACCAGTTAACCTCGGATCATTGGAGCTCATGATCTATAGGTCCAGGTCCCTCGGCGAGGTCAAATTGGATAAAACCTTAGGACAGTGTGGTGAATGAGTTTGAAATGTTAAAATTCAGTTTATGGAGTGAACGTTAAATATATATATGATATACTTAGCCTCTCGATGTTTGATTACGAATTAAACATTCAAGGAGAGTTGAAAATAATGTTTAAATAAAATTTAAATATTATATATATGAATAGAGATTCATATTCGAAAAAATAGTTTTTTGAAAAACCGGGATTAGTGGAGAAATAATATTATTTTAATATTTAATATTAAAATAATTTAAATTAAATTAAAATAGCTTTAATTTAATTACGTATTTTTATTTAATTTATGAAATTAAATAAAAAGAAAAAGAAAAAGAAAAAAGGAAAAAGGGAAAATGAAGAGATAATAGAAAAACATGGTTTTCCATTTTCTCTCCATCTTTCCCCTCAAGAAGCCACCTCTCCCTTTGCTTGATACCTCACCCATTTGAGTGTCAAATTGTGGTGAGTTTGTTGTGCATGAAAACCTCTTTAAATAGAGGTAAAATTCATGCAAAAAGAGATTGATGATCTTCGTGATTTTGTGTCCAATGATTGGTGTTCAAAGGGTTGAACACATACACTTCCTTCATACATTCCTCCCTCAATTCACCACGATTTTGGATCCCACCATCCGTTCTAAGGTCGGAGAATAGCTGAGAAGACTCTAGTGGTGGTCTGGAAGGTGTTTGTGAACAAATTCAAGGAGAAATCAAGGAGAATTCGAGCTACAAAAGTGAGTTCCTCTATTCTCTGTTTTTCCCTTTATTAAGAGCATGATTTTATCCATTAAATTGAGCTAATTAGAGTGCAATATGATCCTTTCCATTGTGCTAGCATGTATACTACTCTTTCATTTAGGGCATATCTTGTGGGAACAAAAGTCACAATCTACATAGACCGTGCAGCCATCAAGTATCTAATCTCAAAAAAAGATGCCAATTCAAGACTCATCAGCTAGATTTTTTTGTTGCAAGAATTCGACTCAGAAATAAAAGAAAGAAGAGGAACAGAAAATAAAGTTGCAGACTATCTTTCGAGGTTACAAATAGAAATTGAAGAACAAAAGTTGATACCCATTAAAGAGACATTTCCAAATGAGCAACTTTTGGCATTGAACCAGTCAACCATACCATGGTATGCTAAATATGTGAACTACTTGGCCATTGGGATGCTTCCTCCTGATTTGAATAGGCAACAGATGAAGAAGTTCATGCATGAGGTGAAATATTACTATTGGGACGAGTCTTACTTGTATAGAAAAGGTGTTGATCAAGTGTTAAGAAGATGTGTAACTAAAAAAGAGGCTCAAGAGATCCTTCATCACTGTCACATGGCACCCTACGGAGGACATTTTGGTGGAATGAGAACATCAGCAAAATTTTTGCAATCAGGTTACTATTGGCCCACTCTATTCAAAGATGCTCATCAATTTGCAAAATCTTGTGATCGTTGTCAGAGGGTGGGAAATATTTCTCAAAGACATGAAATGCCCTTACACAAGATTCTTACTATTAAGCTCTTCGATGTATGGGGAACATACTTTATGGGCCCATTTCCCCAATCCTAGCAATCTCTACATTCTTCAGGCAGTTGACTACGTATCTAAATAGGTGGAAGCAATTGCTTCTCCTACCAATGACTCTAAGGTAGTGAGCAAATCTCTCAAGAAAAACATTTTTACACGTTTTGGCACACCTAAAGCACTCATAAGTGATGAAGGAATCACTTTGGAAGTAAGATGCTCGAATCCATGTTAGCCAAATATGGAATTAAGCATAAAGTTGCAACTGCCTATCAGCCCTAAATAAGTGGGCAAACTGAGGCGTCCAACCGAGAAATTAAGCAAATCTTGGAGAAAATGGTTGGGCCAACACGAAAAGAGTGGTCTTTGAGGTTGGATGATGCATTATGGGCATATCGAACAACATATAAAATGCCATTTGGAATGTCCCCTTATTAACTTGTTTTTGGTAAGGGTTGTCATTTGCCTTTGGAGCTTGAGCATAAGGCGTTTTGGGCCACCAAAGAATTGAATTTTGACCTCCAAGCCTCAGGTGAAAGAAGGAAGCTTTAATTAAATGAGTTTGCATGAACTAAGATGGTCTTCCTATGAGAATGCTAAGTTATACAAAGAAAAAACAAAAGCTTGGCATGATAAGAGGATCCATCAAATTGAATTTCTACCAGGGCAACAAGTATTACTCTTCAACTCTTGTTTGAAGTTATTTCCAGCCAAGCTCAAATCATGATGGTCGGGACCTTTTAAGATCGTAACTGTATTCCCTTATGGTGTAATAGAACTCGAAGATGAAATATCGGAGGACACCTTTAAAGTGATTGGCCAGAGAATAAAGCACTATTGGGACAATAACACAGATAGAGAGAAGGTATATGTGTTGTTACATGGTGCATAAATGGACAAGAATGGAAAGTCGGAGTGATGACTCAAAACCAAGCACTAAATGGTAAGCAACCCATTTGAGTTAAGTTTTCCTCAGTCTTATTTATTCCTATTTGCTTTATTTTTTTTTATATTTTGTTGTGGTTATAAGTGGAATTTTGAACTTGATACTGCTAAGAGAATGGCAAATTGCACCATTGTAGAAGGAGAGCTAAAAGTCAAGCCTGACTGTGAAATGGTGGAAATTTTAGAAATTAATGTTCTTGTATTTTGCCCAGTTGCGGTAGTAATGCTATAGCATTGAGGCGTCAATGAAATAGGAGAGGTGGCGTTGGGAAAAAAAGTTATAGAAATTTCACGCGTGTTTTCCCTCTTTTAATTTTTATTTTTTTTCCTTTTTTTATTTTCTTCTTCTATCTTACTCTCTAGTACGAGGGTTTTCTTCCCTTCTTTATTTTTTCCCTCTTTTTCTCTCCGTTACAGCTCAAGAAATCCTCCCCCACCTCATTTTTATTTTTTGGTGAGCTCCTCCCCTTTAACCCCACTTATGCTATTGGCTTGGTTTGTATGATTTAGCTTGAGTTGGAGTTCAATTTTGGGTGCAAGAATAAGCTTCAAGTAGAGGATTGTAAAGTTCCAAGTAAGGTCTCTTATTTTTCTGGATGATTATCTCTTTGGGTTTCATTTGGCTGCTGAAATTTTGAACTTTAATACTGGAGTTGTGATACATTGGATTTTTATTTTTATTTTTATTTCTGTAGTTTGATTTTCGTTTCAGATTAGCCATTTTCGAAAAAAAATGATGAGAACTAAGAAACAAACTCATAGGGGCCAAAGAACAATGAATTTCATCTTTGAAGAGGCTATTGAGCGCTATCAAGGCATTAAATCTGGGGCTCCATACTTTGAGAAAGAGTTTGTTCTTTCTTCAGTTAAAGATTTTGGGTTGCCGGAGTATATTTAAAGGGTCATTCAGTCCAAAAATTGGATGGAATTTTGTGCTCAATCGACGCGCGTGATTCTTCCACTTGTACATGAATTCTTGTGAATTTTAAGGAAGATACAGTTGACCAAGTCTCAGTACAAGGGCTGTTAGTACCCTTTACAACAGCAAGTATCAACCAAATTTTCCTATTGGAGGATGGAGATAATGAATACTCCGAATGGAGTGTGGGTGCTAACAACAGTAGAATGCCCAAAGTTTTGAAGAAGCTTGCACTTAAGAATACTAAATGGATAGTGTCGCCGCAAGGGAAGAGAACATGCCTTCGCGTTAGCCTCAAGCCGAAGTATCATGTGAAGGAATCGAATTCCTAGTGGAAGTGATTGAACGCTTAATGCATTCAAGAATTAATTTGGGAAGAACATGCATTTGGAAAACATAAAATATAGAGAAGATGAAACATTACCTTTGAAGACTTTTCTTCACGTACTTCTTCTGGATGATTTCACAGCTACACGAACACCACCAATAGAGAGCACTCGCTATTCTCGAGATCAATGCAAGGAAGATGGTGGGACCATTTTTGGTGAGGGAGTAAAGAGATAAAAAATTCTTTTTGAGAATTTTGTAACATCAATCACTTCTGTGTTCATAACACAGATATATATATATATATATATCTAGAGAGAAG